>PITB01028076.1:0-19453 GCA_004024585.1 Paradoxurus hermaphroditus
TGGGCACTGGGGCCCAGCCACTGGGGCCACTTGGCCCAACCAAGTTGACACATCAAGGTAACCATTATAGGAAGTAACTCAATCTCTCGGCACCTCAGGTCCCTCATCTGCAAAATGGGAATAATAAAGAAGCTTTTCTATTGGACGAACCTGAAGACCAAGTGAGTTAAGGCATGTGTTTAGACTAGTGACTGCACATAGCACTCCTGACTATTATCAATAATTATTATTAATTACTATTTTCACAGGCTTCAGCCATATGCTTTGCTCTGATGAAAAAGCTAAGAAAATAGTTAAGCAGGGCCAGTGAGAATAATGGGTGCTCAGCTGGGGAACACCACTGACATGAAGAGAGTCTTTATACGTTAGAATTCTTACGGTGTAGAAACTGGAGACCTCTATACCCGCCTTCGCAGGCTGTATTGGCCAGTGCTCTGTTAGCACCATTGTTATTCTATGAATAAATTTTAATATATTCAATTTTCCCCATAAACTGTTTATTTACTGCTCGTATTAATGCAGTATGGTGAAAACATGCATGACTGGAATCTTTTGCAATCTACCAGAGCATTCCTCCTGCTTTGCTTTTCCTTCGTTTCTGGTAAGAAAATTCATTTTTGCTTCATATGTTTTTGAATTAACTGTCACTTCTCAGGAATGCAGCATCAGCATAACTCAAAAAGCCGATGGAGGGTGGAACGATTAAGAATCTGGCTGGGGGTTAGCCAGAATCGGGTGCAAGCCTTTCCAAGCCCTCGCTTCTTCACAAAGGACCGTTGTGAGGGTTGAATGTGGAGTGGCCGGCGCTCAAGAAGCGCTAGGCAAATGGGAACTAGGATGATTCCTTCCATTAGTACTTCTCTGTGTTGTTACAACGTTCCTCCTTGCGCTGGGGAGACCTAGCATCCTGGGGCCCTGAATGACCTTGTGGAAGAAATCACCGAGCAACCAGGATTACCCCTGTCAATCTATTATATACACAGAGAGTAAACTCCTCTTATCATTAACCTTTTACATGTGGGGTTTCCTGGGGCACCTGGGTGGCTCAGTCGGTTAGGTGTCTGATTTCAGGTCAGGTCATGATTTCACTGTTTGTGAGTTCAAGCCCCGCCTTGGGCTCTGTGCTGATGGCTCAGAGCCTGGAGCCTGCTTTGGGTTCTGTGTCTCCCTCTCTCTCTGCCCCACCACTACTTGTGCTGTGTCTCTCTCTGTCTCTTAAAAATGAATATATATATATATATATATATATATATTTTATTTAATTATATATATATATATAAATTTAATTTGGGGTTTTCTTATTATAGCACCTAGCTCATTAGGCACTTTGCATCACCTTAACCATTATGGTCAGTTAATATTGCAAGAAGGCCACCAGCCATCCAGGAGGTTCTCTCCACCTCTGTGGGCTGCAGAGGCCTTGAATTTCTGCTGACGGTGTCTGCCATCTAGCTTATCTACTCCCCGTGTCTACTACCCAACAGCAGCGCCTCTCTTTGTATGGAAATGTCCTCCGTTCCCAGTTGGACACTAATGTAGGCATTGTTTTCGGGGTGCAAGAAATGTGATTTTTGAAATTTAATTTCTTTCTTGAGTTTCTATGCTACCACCATGGCAGAACAGAAATTCTAGTTAGTTGGGGGATTTCCTCATTTCTTTAGGAGTTGTGTCTCAGTTCTGGGCCATGGAGCTGGGCATCTGGTCTTCGACGCCGTCATCTGTGTGGACATCTTCATTTCTGCTTGGCGTTTCCTTGGCAGTTATGTGTGTAGATTTTCTCATTCTTGACTGAAAGGCTTCCCTCCATGGGTCCCAACCTCAGCATTTTCATGTTGCTTAGATGTATGTGATGATAAAGAGGCTTGGGTGAGAGTCCAAGGCGTATGGAAAGCCATCTCTGGGGCAATGGGTAGAAAAAGGGACTAAGCACGCACAAATAATCAGTTAATATTTTAATATCTCAAGAAAATAATCCCACGACAAAAAGAAAGGCCCTCGAGGGTGGGAACTGTATCCTAATCATATCCTGGTACGCCATCCAGCAAATCAAATTTACCTCAATAAATATTTGCCGCTGCCGTTAAATGATAAAGAATAGCCGATGGGTTGTAGAAACAGAGGAAGAAAATATTCCCAATCTTTTTTGAAACTTGTAACTTCGAGTATGGGAAAGCACCGTTACGGGCTGCTTACCTGTCCTTCCTCCTCCGCCCACGTCTAGTCATACTGGAATAACCAATCTACTCGTTTTCCTCCTGCCAGAAACAACTAGACAAACTCACAAAATATATGATACAGTCGTTTCCAGACACTGGACTGCAAGACTATAATCCCTGAGAAAGGGAAGAAAACAAGGGGGAAGAACTACCAGGGAGCTAGACACTGAAAGTCTCTCCGCATTCACAATGCTCTGGGAGACAGTTAGTTATCCGAGTCCCACCTCGTCAACGTGGAGAAATCTCACCGACCACTCTGTTTGCTTTCTATGGCTGCTGTAAACAATTGTTATAAATTTGGTGACTTCAAACAACATAACTTTATTATCTTACAGCTCTGTAAGTCTGAAATCTGATACAGATCTCACTGGCATAAAAATCAAAGCATTGGGGGTGCCTGGGGGGCTCAGGCGGTTGGGCGTCCAACTTCAGCTCAGGTCATGACCTCACCGTTCCTGAGTTCAGGCCCCATGTTGGTCTCTGAGCTGACAGCTCAGAGCCTGGATCCTGCTTCAGATTCTGTGTCTCCCCCTCTTTCTGCCCCTCCCACACTCATACTCTGTCTCTCTCTGTCTCTCAATAAAATCACTTAAAAAAAAATCAAAGCATTGGCATGGCGCATTCCTCTCTGGAGGATCTAAGGAAGAAGTTGCTTCTTTGCATCTTTCACCTGCATCAGGCCACCTGCTTTCCTTGACTCACGGCCCCTTTTTTCCACCTCCAAAGTCAACACTACTGAGCTGAATCCTCACCCTCTCTCTCTCTCTCTGGTTCTGCCTTCTGCCTCCCTCTTCAGTTTTCAAAAACTGTTGGATAAGCCAAGATAATCTTCCCATTTTAAAGTCAGCTGATTAGGAAACTTAATTCTGGCTGCTACCTTAATTCCCCCTTGTCATGTCTCCTAATATATTCCCCGGGTTCCGGGGATCAAGACGTGGGCATTTCAGGAGGGTTTATTCTGCTTACTACATCCCCTGAGGCACTTATTAGAGACCTCAGAAGCCGTGCCATAGTACTAGAGAGAAACCGCTCTGAGGTCATGGATGCTTTAGATCCAACCTAACAAGGCTGTAAAATTAGTTCAAAGGAATTAAGTTAATCCACAAATAAATTAACCCTTGCCAAAATACATTCCAAAACTCTTTAAAGAAAGACAACACGATCCAGACACAAAATAGTGAGATGTTTATAATCACAATCAAAAGTTACTAGATGTTCCAAGAAGCAGGAAGATATGATTTGTAACCAGAGGAAAAATAATCAATAAGAACAGACCCAGAAATGACAGCAATAATAGAATTATCAAACAAGGACTTTAAAATAGTTCTTATAAATCTACTCAAGAGGAAATGAAACGAGGAAAGAAATGCAAACTATATAAAAGATGAATAGAATTTCAGTGGCACCAAACGAGATGAAAAATTCAACGGATAAGTTTAATAAGAGATTGGGCACTGCGGAAGAAAAGATCAGTGAACTTGAAGAAACAACAAAAGAAACTATCTAGACTGAAACACACAGAGAAAAAAAATCTGAAAAAAATGAAAATAATGTTTCATCCCAACCCATCAGAATCAAGTTGCTGAAAACCAGTGATTAAAATGTTCTTACAAGAAGCCAGAGAAAGACACATTATAAACAGGGAACGAAGACAAGAATATCCACAGACTTCTTGTCGGGAACAATGCAAGCCAGCAGACAATGAAAATGCATTGTCACAGTGCTGGAAGGAAAAAAAGATCAAAGTAGAATTCTAGATCTAGAAAAACTAACCTTCAAAAATGAAAGCAAATTAAGACTTTTCATCTAGGAGACGTATACTCTAAGAGATGTTAAAGTAAGCTCTTCAGGGAGAGGAAAATGATACCAGTTAGAAATCTGGATCTGTACAAAAGAAAGAACATTGAAAGTGGACAACGTGTGTGTAAACAGAAAATATATGTTTGACAACAGTTGCATAAGGGACCCAAATGGAGAAATGGAAGTGTATTATTGTAAGGTTCTTAGGTTATACATTGCAAGATACATCATGATTTGAAAGTAGACTGTGATATTAAAGCTGCATTTTGTGAACTCTATACCTTATTCCACCAAAAAATAAAGCAGGTAGATAGTGATAATAAGCCAATAGAGAGAAAAATACTCAATCCAAAAGAAAGCCATGAAAGACGGGGTGGGGGGTTGAGGAAATAACAGATAATCCAGTGAAAAATCAAATAGCAAGATGGTAGACTTAAATCCAACCATATCAGTAACTACATTCAATGGAAATATTTTAATTAAAAGTCAGAGATTGTCAGACTGGATAAGAAAGCAAGACCCAATTAAACATTGCTCACAAGAGAGCTAATTTACATATAAAAAAGATTAACAGAAAGGAATGGAAAAAGATACACTATGCAAATAATAACAAGAAATCTGAAGTGGCTATATTAATATCAGACAAGCTGAACTTAAGGAGAAAGAATATAACCAAAGAAAGAGACAATTCACAATGAGAAAAGATCAATTCAATAAGACAACATAACAATACTAAACGTGTCTTCACAGAGCTTCGGAAGATGCAGAGCAAACACCGAAAGACCGGGGAAAATGTTTTAAAATCCATAGTTATGAGTGATTGCGAAACTAAACATAGTGGGGTTTTCGTTTTCCGCAAATGGCGATTGGGAAACTGGACGGCCGTATGCAAAAGAATGCAGTTGAATCTGACGCCACACACAAAAATTAACTCAAAATGGATCAAAGACCAAAAAAAAAAAAAAAGAAAGATCAAAGACCTAAATATAAGAGTTATAACTGTAGAACTCTGAAGAACACACAGAGACATGACATAAGATTTGCACTGATTTTTATGGATATGACACCAAAAGCCCAGGTGACCAAAGGCAAAACAGATAAAGAGGTCGTCATAAAAATTTAAAAGTTCTGCACATAGAAGAATACCATCAAGAGAGCAAGAAGGCAACATATGAAATGAGAGAAAATACTTGTAAATTATATATCTTATAAGGGGGTTGATAACCACAGTATCTAAAGAACTCTTACAACTCAACAGTAAAAAACCAAACGACCTGATTAAAAATGAGCAAAGAATTTATATAAACATTCCTCCAAAGAAGATATACAAATGGTCACTAATCCAAAAAAAAAAAAAAAAATGCTCAGCATCACGAATTATTAGGGAAATGCAAATCGAAACCACAATGAGATACCACCTCACACCCATTAACATGGGTATTTTAAAAAAAAAACAAAAGGGAAAGGGGCGCCTGGTGGCTCAGTTGGTTGAGCATCCGACTTCGGCTCAGATCATGATCTCACAGCTCCTGAGGTCAAGCCCGCTGCGCTCCACAGCTGTGCTGACAGCTCAGAGCCTGGAGCCGGCTCTGGATTCTGTGTCTCCCTCTCTCTCGGCTCACACTCTGTCTCTCTCCTTCAAAACTAAATAAAAATTAAAAAAATTTTAAAAACGGAAAATAACAAATGTTGGCGAAGATGTGGACACACCCAACCCACTGTGCTTTGCTGGTTGTGCGTTGCTGCGGAAAACGATACGATCCCTCCTCCAGGAATTACACAGAGAATCATCCTTTGATCCCGTCATGTCATTTCTGGGTACACACAGAAAAGAATGGAAAGCAAGGACTTGAACAGATATTTGTACCCCCGTGTTCAAAGGAACGTTATTCAGAATAGCTGAACCGTGGAAGCAATCTAAGTGTCCATGGCTCGATACGGATCAACAGAATGTGGTCAGCATGGGACATAAAACAGAACAGTATCGAACCTTAAAAAAGAGGGAAATTCTGACACGGGCTACAACATGAACAGACCTTGAAGATATCCCGCTAAGCGACATAAAGCCAGTGGCGAAAATACAAATACTCTGTGGCCCCTCTAACGTGAGGTCCCTAGAGTAATCAAACTCATAGAAATGGAAAGTTGCATAGTGGTTTTCAGGGGGATGGGGAGGGTGGATGGGAAGTTGGTGTTCAATGGGTACAAAGGCTCAGTTTGGGAAGATGAAAAAGTTCCGGAGACGGAGTGGGTGCTGGTTGCACAACGCGGTGAATTGACTAATGCCCACGGGAGCCTACGCTTTCCAGTGTTTAAGATGGTAAATTGTATACTCTATATATCGCTACCGTAAACGAAGAGGAGGAGAGAGTTAAAAGGTTTGAAAAGAGAACCTCCATATGTTTTTGACTTTTTTCTTTTATTCTTTCCCCCCCCTGCTCCCCCCGCCCCGTCTTTCCACGTCAGAGGGAAATTCATATAGTGCAGTCTGGCCGTGTTTTCTCTTACTTCCCAGTCTAATTTAGGGGATGGCACCTCACAAAGTGCTTCAACAGGAAAGAGAAATTACCGACGCTGTTATTTTCTGTTACGACAGCTTGAAGATTCAGGCTAAAGCCACCATTTTCCCTCTCCCCCTTGGATTCCGAGGAAAAGGGAACGTGGGCTGGTTCCACAGGCTCGGACGGAGCCCCAGGCCTCCTGGTCCTTACAGGCTCTGGCAGTGATAAGTACGTCCTAAGGGGCGTCTGGGTGGCTCAGTCCGTTAAGCGTTGGGCTCCGACTCAGGTCATGATCTCCCAGTGTGCGGGTTCGAGCCCCGCGTCGGGCTCTGTGCTGACAGCTCAGAGCCCGGAGCCTGCTTCGGATTCTGTGTCTCCGTCTCTCTCTGTTCATGCTCTGTCTCTCAAGAACAAATAAACATTAAAAAATACATAAGTAACCTGTCCTCCAGGGACCGTCTGTTTATCCATGGGTGCTCCTTAGTGAATGCAAGTGTTGGGCCAAATCCCAGAGTCGGATGCAGACGTCCTTTCTGAATGATTGAGAAAGCAATTATTTTATCCAATAATTAATAGACCCCATGGATAGTTCATTCAACTTGGTAACAGTTCAAATCTGATGCCAAAGTGGTGCCTTTAACACAGAGCAACAGAGCTCTGGTACCGACTTAATAAAATGGGAATAACAATAATCACAATATTGGGTAACATTTGAGGTATTTTTCATGAACTGACTTCGTTAATCCTCCGCCATAAGGCAGGATTTATGACTATTCCCATTTCGCAGAGAAGGAACCTCAGGCACAGAGCGGGGAGGTCACTTACACTGTTACGCGCTCATCCCTAAATTCGAATTCCTTTCTCTTGACACCTGCTTTCACCAGGGACTGTCCCACTGAGAGTCAGACTAGTGTGAGGTTTGCTCTGTGTCGCTGTGTTATTCAAGTTATTTTGCTAGCAAGCCACGGGAAACCGACTCAAATTTGCTGAAGTAAGTATGCGAATTTGTTGGTGACTTTGGGGTATAACCAGTTTCAGGCACACCTGTATCCGAGCGACCGAACAGTGGTTATCTGTCTGTCTGTCTGTCTGTCTCACACACACATGCACACACATGCTTTTTTTGCATCTCTAGAGTCTGCTTACCTCTCTGCTGACAAAATTAAAATGACTAGCATCAAGACTACCTCCAAAAGTTTAAATTCTAGTAGGAAGACAGCTTTTCCCCCATCCTCAGTAGTCCCAAGCGTGAATCCTGCCCTTGTGTCTCATAGGCCTATCTTGAGTCGCCGAATACCCCTAAACCAATCACTGTAGTCAAAGTGGAAGGAAACCCGGCATCGTCCTGACCCGAGCCAATTGCAGTCTTCACATCTGGGGGTTAGGGAGGGGCCTGGCTCCACTGCGTGACCCAAGGGTGGAAAAAGGCCAACTTAGATGCTATTATCCAAAGAAGGAGGGCGTGTTTGCAGGGCGAACCAAAGTCACGTTCACTGTCGTGGCCGGGAAAGCAGTCAGCGGTAGACCCTGAATATCATCTGATCTCAAGCTGGAGCGTAGGGAATCCCCATTTTCCTGGACTGGATATTCAGTATCCTGTTTCTTCCCTACCAAGCTGGCTGACCGAAGTTCTCTTAAAGATTCTAACAGCTTGGAATTCATGACTCATGGGTCGCTTAAGAAACCGAGGCACAGCCATAGTTTTACTTTCATTTTGACATTCATTCAACGGATATGGATGGAGCCCCAGCTCGATGTGGGGACCTTGAAATGCAGAAGCGACACAGTGTCAGGGCCCTCGCTTACATTTCAGCCAGAGGCTTCTGTCCGTTGCCATTTAATGTGGGTTTGCTTGACTTTGTAAATCATATGAAGCTTTTGCATTTAACGTTGGATTTCCCTGTAACACCACAGATAGAATTTTTTTTTAATTCACTTTTTCTACTTTTTCTTTTTTTTTTTTTTTAATTTTTTTTAACGTTTATTTATTTTTGAGACATAGAGACAGAGCGTGAGCAGGAGGAGGGCAGAGAGAAAGGGAGACACAGAATCCGAAGGCAGGCTCCAGGCTCTGAGCCATCAGCACAGAGCCCGATGCGGGGCTCAAACTCACAGACCGGGAGATCATGACCTGAGC
This sequence comes from Paradoxurus hermaphroditus, assembly GCA_004024585.1. Classification (NCBI taxonomy): domain Eukaryota; kingdom Metazoa; phylum Chordata; class Mammalia; order Carnivora; family Viverridae; genus Paradoxurus; species Paradoxurus hermaphroditus. The sequence continues at coordinate 8,655 of PITB01028076.1, forward strand.
CGAAGTCGGCCGCTTAACCGACTGAGCCACCCAGGCGCCCCTACACAGATAGAATTTTAAGTCGTAGCAGGTAGTCAACGCATGTTTACCGACTGAGTATATGATAGTGAAGATCCGTCCTTCTGTATTTATTATTGTTTCTCTATTGTTTATCTGCCCCCAGACCAACCAGATCACGAGTGATGGAAACCTCAGTGATTTTTCCAAGAAAAAAATGCTATTGTAATGCTATTCCTTATAGGTGGTGGAAGCGGAAATTCTTTGCTGTGGGAACCCCATGTTTATTCAGCATTCGCGTGCTGGTAAGCGTGAGTGGGCACGGGAAGTCTCCCAACTGTCTTTCTTCCCTTTCTGTGATTTTGCTAACTTTGATCAGGAATTTTCATCTTATTGGGGTAAGTTATTTCTGGTGAGTTGTTCAAAGACTTTCGAGTATCTCTGCGTTTCTGAACATTAGCTTCTTCGTGGTGTGTTTTGTTCCTAATTATTCCAAATAGAGTACAATGACCATGAAAGCAGAAAAAAAACCCATTTGATGTGCTTGAATTTGATTGCATAGACACAGCTTCCACCTAGTACCTCTCTAGTTATTAGGTTCATTTCAATGTCATTTTCAAGGTGCCTGCCAAAATTATAGTCATTCCAATCCAAATTAATATACATTTAGGGACTAAGTTGGTTCATTTGATTTAAACACAGGACCTCAATATCTGTGTTTACACATGGCTCAACGCCTCTAGTATAGTTATTGTAGAGTTAGGCTACTGCACATTACTTAAGATATTTATTAATTCATTCATCAAATATTTACTGAACACCTATCATACGTGAAGGTGGTTAAAGGTACAAACTTCCCAGGTATAATAAAATAAGCAAGTCCTGGGATATAATGTACGGCCTGGTGACTGTAATTAACAACACACATATTTGAAAGTTTCTCGGGCGCCTGGGTAGCACAGCAGGTTAAGCGTCCAACCCTTGATTTCAGCTCAGGTCATGATCTCACGGGTTCGTGAGTTCGAGCCTCACATCGGGCTCCATGCTGATAGTGCGCGGCCTGCTTAGGATTCCTTCTCTCCCTCTCTCTCTGCTCCTCTCCTCTCATGCTCTCTCTCTTTCAAAAATAAATAAACTTAAAAAAAAGTTTCTAAGGGAGTGAATCTCCAAAGTTCTCACTATAATAAAAAAAACTGTAATTATGTGTGGTGACGGATGTTAATTAGACTTCTCGTAGGGGTCATTCTGCAAAATATACACACGTATCAAATCATCACGTCGTACACCTGAAACTAACATAACCTTATAGGTCGATTATATCTCAAAGTAAATAAATGCATTAATTAACTAATTAATTAATTGGGTCATAGGTCATGTGCTATGAAGAAACGTAAAGCAGCCTACGGGGTAGAGTCAGGGGAGGGCTTTTGGACTGGGGGGCATATCAGCCAGCTTGGGCTGCCGTAACAAAGTATCACAGACTGGCGAGGGGTGGGGGGGAGAGGGCTTAAACAACCCAAACGTACTTTCTCAGAGTTCAAGCAGTTGGAAGTCAAGAACAAGGCGTCGGCAGGTTTGGTTTCTCCTGAAGCCTCTCTTTGGTGTACAGATGGCCGTCTCCTCGCTCCGTGTCCACCTGGTTTCCTCTCTGCACATGCGTGTCTCGTGTCTCTGTGCTAATCTCCCGTTCTTATAAGGCCACCAGTCATTTCGGATTTGTGTCACCCCTACAAACCCACGTTAACTTAATCACATCTTTAAAGGCTTCGTCACCAAACAAAGTCACATTCTGAGATATTGAGAGAGAGGGCTTCAACACCACTCAGCCCATAGCCGGCGAGGCGGAGGGGAGGGGGGGGCGGGTTAGGGAAGACGTGTCTGGGAAGAGGAGGCATCTGAACAGAGACTTAAATGAGGAACAAGGCATGGGTGTCGGGCGAGTCATGGGGAGAGAGCGCCTCCAGCAGGGGAGAACAGTGAGTGCCCAGGTTCGAGGCTGGAACGTCAAGAGGGGACGATGGCCAGAGCCCAGTGAGCGAGGGCAGGCTTGTCACAGGCTCAGTCAGAGGCCAGCTCATCAGGAACCTTGGAGGTGAGGCGAGGACTTCATTTTTTTTTCTTCTCAACGTCACAGGAAATCGTAGGAGTGTTTTGAGCAAGTCAGAGACATAACCTCACATATGTGTTTAAAGGATTATTTTAAAATTTACAACAGATTTTCTGCAGACTCCCAAGAATTCAGTGGGAAAGATTGTACGGATCATGAAACCCAGCAAAGTTTCTCAGAAGAGTTACGTTGCAGACCCCAGAGGTTACTCTCCACCGAGTTGTTGTTTGTTTGTTTGTTTGTTTGTTTGTTTTTAGCAATTCCTTCTCTCAAGGGCTAAGGTATCAGCGAAGAATTGTTTGGAATATTGGGTTACTGCCAAGATTTCTACGGCCACATTCACCGATGCTGAGTTTATAGCCAGAGAAATATCTGGCTTGATTTGTATATATGAAAGAATACCCTTTTCTGGAACAAAAACTTGAGTTAAGGTTATCTGGTCTGTATTTATTTATAAGGAGTGAGGTTAAGTTGACCTCACTTGGGACAACCCGAGTCAGGACAAACTCTGAGATGTCCTTTCCCTACTTGACAAAGGCCCAAGAGGGCGAATAGCAATGACTTTGGAAGTTTTGAGCAGCTCGTTGCCAAAAAACAAGGGATGTCTACAAAGCACTTCTCACATATCGTACATAGACCCTCTCCTGAATTAGCCAGACCCGGTGTTCTCAAGCCCACGTACAGGGCACGAGACCCTGGATTATACTACAAACCATCAAGGTATTTCTTTTTTTTTTTTTTTTAATGTTTTTATTTTATTTTTAAGAGACATAGAGACAGAGTGTGAGCAAGGGAAGGGCAGAGAGAGAGGGAGACACAGAATCTGAAGCAGACTCCAGGCTCCGAGCCGTCAGCACAGAGCCCAACGCAGGGCTTGAACTCACAGACCGCGAGATCATGACCTGAGCTGAAGTCGGCCGCTTAACCAACTGAGCCACCCAGGCGCCCCCATCAAGGTATTTCTTAACGTGCTTAAAATGGCCACATCCATTTTTGTAACACATTTATGCTGTACTCAGAGGCAAGCATAATGCTAAGTAGAAAACATATCCATGGAATAGATTAGTAGCCATTTTCATGTGAGCTTGTGAACACCAAGCATCAATTTTCATTTTTCTATCTCCATTAAACTTTGTTCCTAAGGGCTGCCTTCCAGGATCTGCAAAAAATTTCCTCGTGTGAAAGAGTATAAAGATATCACACACACACACACACACACACACACAGAAACTTCCTACTGAAACAACCTAATTAGGTTAGTAAAATTTTAGCTGAGATCAGTTACATTTCAAAAATACCACTCTATCACTTTTTCAGTCTTTCTTCTTTTTGAAACTCAGTATTTGTTTTACGAAGGGGGGGATGGTAAGTGCAAACAAAGGTAACCGGTCTATGCCATGAAAAGCATATAGAGATCATTGGAAACAACTTTAATACGAATATGAAAGCTTCTCTCACCTCCCGCACCCCCCCACCCCTGCCCCGTCCCCGGGGAGAGGAAATGGACTAACCTGCTCTGGCCAAATAATTGGAATCATATACGTGCGAATAAAGTCCTCAGTGAAACAAATCGCCCATTATGGCTTTTGGAGTCCTGTGTCTAAAGCGTGTTTGAACCTTCCCCGAAAGACCGTCTTCAGACACCTGAAGACACCAAATGCACAAACAAAGGCTCACAACGTCTCTCCCACAGTCTTGGTACCAAAGGAGAGAATGCAGAGCGGAAGCCCGCGGGCTTCGGTCAAGTTCTCAGTCGAGGATTTGGAGACAATCCTCGAAGGCTGAATTAAAAGGACAGTGCGGCAGGACCGTAATGTCGCTTCGTCTGCTTTCATAAGCAAAGTTAGAGGTTATTTATGAGAACACAATCAGTGGAATGCGTTCCGTGCATCCCGAAAACTCGAAGCCTCGCTTCTGAGTCTGGCTATTAAGTCCTCGCTGTGAAGGCGCGGCAAGTGTTATTAAGTTGTTAGATTAGCAAGGTTCTACTGCATTTTCGCTTTAAGCCAGAGTGCTTTCGCAGCTGAGCTATAATGCTTTGAAAATACCCACATAACAAGATCCAGACGTGGAGCTGAATCCCAAATGGTGAGCGGCCAACGGCTTTTATACACCATTACCTTGCCGAAGCCATAACAAGTCAACGCGTCTGAAAAGACACTGCGCCTCAATCCCAAAACACAGAGGAAACCAACGCAGGAAATAGGTCGCTCTTTCCATAATAAGGTACCTTTACGAGGCGGGAAGGTAGTTCCATATTCTAGAGGGTACCGGCATGAACTCCAATCCCTTCTTAAGGAGGCAAGTAGAAAGAGCGAAGCCAAATTATCCTATTGATGACCACACGTTACGTTCAGCTCCCTGGAGTCCACGGAACAGAATTCCACGGAATCGCATGCAGCCTGCTGGCCTGGTGGACTTCTCGCATACTTGAGTAACCACGGGGTTTCCTAATAGACTGCCTTTCTGAGAAATCGGAAGTGCGAAATCCTTACGTTCCTGAAAATTCGAATTTGTCAGGCAGGAAAAGGCATCAAATTATAAAACAATAGAACTCGAAAGAAAACCCACAGGCACCTTAGGGCAGAGCGCTAAAGGAGTTCGAGAAATTACATTTCGGAAAAGTACACTGCAGTTGCCAGTTCGGGCTCTACTTTGCCGAGGCGCCCAGGTCCACGGACGGTTGAGTCTTACACAGACCCTTATGCGCCAGGCTGGATTCAGAGTAGTCCGTGACTTCCGTTCCTCACACGCCCCTGGCTGGGGGACGAAGAACAACAAGGCCTGGCCTCGGGCTGGGGAGGTGGGAAGTGCGCGCGTGTACCTGCAGCAAAGGTGAGAAATGGTGCGATGTTAGGGGCGGGTTTAAGTACAGTTAGGAAGAGTTTAGGGACTTGTGACCTCGGACAGAAAAGTAATTTTTTTTCCTTTGCTTCATTACTTGAGACAGTTTACCAGAAGAGTCTAGGGCAGGGCCGAGTCACAGACGCATTCCCGAGTCACGGTATCAAGCATGTGGCATCTAAAAAGATGAACGAGGGGCACCTTGGTGGCTCCATCGGTTAAGTGTCTGACTCTTGATCTCTCCTCAGGTTTGTGGGTTCGAGTCCCAAGTCAGTCTCTGCACTGACTGTGAGGAGCCTGCTTGGGATTCTCTCTCACTCTCTCCCTCTCTCTGCCTCCCCCCATCTCTCTCTCTAAAAATAAAGAAATCAACTCAAAAAAATAAAAATATGAATGAAATCTATCAGTAACTACCTTGGAAGCATCCAGAGTTATTTAGGGAGAAACTACTACTGTTTCCTAGGTGGACGAATGATGACAGTTCATTGGCTATCTTCGCAAACTTCGAGATGCTAAAACGAAATGAAACCTTTGCTCAGGACCCAAAACCACAGTCCTTGTTTGAATAATACGTCCAAGCTCCAAGAATTCTTTTGATGCTAATGGTTCCCTCATTTCACAAACTGACATTTTAGGACATTGATGTCCTTAAATGTATGGCTTAGAAAGTTTTTTAAATGAGGAACGTCTGAAAAAAATAGAATAGATGTCATATCATCAAGAAAAGAAATAAAAATAAACTTCTGACTGTGTATGTTATTCCATCCCCAAGGAATGACTGGGTGGATTTTCACCATATTGGAGGACAGCGACTTGAAATAAGGTCTCCCTGACTTGCACAGAATTTACTTGGGAGTTAGGTCCTGGAGGGCTACCTCAAAAAAGAATGACAATCCTCCCTCAAAAAAATGTGGAAACTGGTAGAGCGCCCCGATAGGGGTGGGGCGCGGGGGGCGGGGGAGGTGACTGCCAATGGCCAATGAAGAAATGCACCATAGGTATTATCTTTGGTCAGTTGTCCCAGAAATGAACTTGGAGATGAGTATTCATGGGCAAAGATTTGTTAAGGAGCTGTTCCCTAGGGCGAATCAGTGTGTGGGGGTAGGGAAGGGTGGGAAGGACAGGCAGGCAGGACAGAGAACCAGAAGAAGCCAAGCCGGGAGCCATTTCAGGCCAAGTCCCAGTCTTGGCCTGACCCTGGGAGAGCCGCGGAATACTAGCTATGCCTCAGACTTTGCCCCCGTTCTGGGTGAAGAACTGGACTTTCTCTATTGGGCACCAGTCGGTCATGGAGCAGGGCGCCCCCCCTCCCCACCCCCCAAGGAAGGTATAAGCTTCCAGGCACTTCTGATTTGAGTCTTCTGAAGACTTCATTCACTGGTGCCGGCTGCTGGAGGCAAAACATACAAGCCAAGAACAGGGCGTCTAAGAATGGAAAAAGGATTTTGAAGGGATCAGGTGGTGCCCCAACGGGGTTGACCACATGTACGAAAACCGTGGACAGGACAAGAAACAGGTATTTCAGATACGAGCCCAAGGTTCCGAGGGCAGACACCGAATTGCAGAAGCTGGTTTACAATCGAGCTGAGTCTCGGGCAACTCTGTGCCTCTGGCAACAGCACACATTTTTATGCTCAGTCGAGTTTTCAAACAATGGCTGGCAATTCTCCTGGGCGGTGCTTGGGGAGGCCAGCGCCTTCAGGATCTTCTGTGTCTGCTGAACTTGTCCCTCTTGGGGCGGCCTGTGCGTGGGACTGCTCCAAAGACGTGGTCGAAGACACGTCCGACCTGAGACAGCTAGCAAGCTTCTTTCTTGTTCCACCTGTGTCTGGCCGAACCCCCTTTCCCTTTGATGACTGGAGACACGGAGGCAATTCTCATCAAAAAGACCACGCGCTCAAGGGGCAGATTCTGTGATGCAAAAACAATAAAGGGGTCATGAAAACGGTGGTTACTTAGGACTAGAGGAACCGTGGAAGGCTTTTTGGAGGAGATGGAATTCCCTTTTGGCCTTGAAAGTCGGCAGAGCTCAGGTGGCAGAGAGAAGGAAGGGCGTCCCGGCGGAGGGGGACACACTGGGCAAAGGGCACAGGGGTGAGACCCGCCGCGCACTCTTCATGGCACGAGTTGGAGTCGGGCTGAGCAGACGAGAAGAGTCACAGCCCAGAAGGCTGACGGTCGGTCACCCCGGGTCTGAAAACTGGGCCACGGTCTTAAGCCGTCTCCCCGATGGCTTCCGCTTCTTTCCGAGTCTCTGCCCAACTCCCCACTCAGACTTGCCTTCCCCCAAGTCGCGTCAGGCACCGGACCATCCTCCTAATTAATACATGCCCGGTTCGGCGAGCTGACAAGCTTTCAATACAAAGAAACAAATGATAGGAGCCAGGACAAAAAGCAGAACAAAATCAAGACAGCAGGGGGTGTTTTGAGTGAACGGCATCACAGAACGGGCACATTTCAGAGACTTTTTGGAACAGGGGAAACCTGATGTGTTAATTAGGAGTCTATTTCAGTAATAAGACTGCTCAGAGGAAGGCGATGAAAGAAATAGAAGGGGCCGCGGAGGGAACCGCTCGGGCAGAAAGGGAGGGACGGTGGGAGAGGGGAGGCGGCTCATTATTCCCTGTTGTCTTCCGGGCGTCTGTGGTCTGTTGGCTCCTAAGACACAGGACTTAGCCTTTTGTATTTTGTAAAAGCACCTCAAATAAAGAGCTTCGGGTATAAATAGCAATGAGTTTCTGCCCCCGGGACCTGATTCCACAGGAAGTACTGCAGCCGTCCTGGCTCCAGCTGGTGGTGGATTTGGGCTTTTCACAGTGGATTCTGCTCAGAGGAAGTGTTTGCCGCTGAGATGGGCCAATAGCGGGGTTCAAAACCACAGGAAGTGCAGCAGAGGAGTGCGGCGCCAGAGCGCCCCCCGAGGAGGAAAGGGGGCTTGCGGAGCCAGAAGCCTCCATCCAGCCTCAGTCGGCCTGCCTTCTGGCCTTTGGGCCCCAGCCCGGCAATGGGGACCGACGTGGCGCTAACCCCGGCTCTGCGCTTGCTGGCTCCGCGGTCAGGTCTCCCGGCTGGGGCTGCTGAGCCGAGAAAAGACAGTCTATCTTCCCCGCTGCTGCCAGATGGATTTTTCCAAAAGCGCAAGTTCGAACGTATCTTTCCGCCGGTGGGAACCGGCAGTGGCTCCCAGCTGCTCAGGAGAGTCCTCGGGCTGCAGGTTTCCGGGACCGAGTGAGTTACACTTCCTAGATCTCACTCTGTTCTCCTGTGAGGTGAGCGTGATGATAGTCACTGCGTTGCTGGGCTGCTGCAAAATCGAAAGAAGGTGCTCCGTAGAAAGCACTTGGGACATAATAAGTGCTCAGTTAACAATAATTTTCGTTGTTGGTCAAGGGACCGCTTGGTACAATGCCCAGCTCTCCACTCCCCAGATAGATGATCTCGGGCCAATTTCTGAATTTCTCTAGGTCTCAGCTCTAATCTTCAGAGAGCTGGATGCGTTGATGCATCTAAAGTCTCCTGACCAGTACTTAGGGCTCAGTGAATTTTAGTGTTAGGTTATTATGATATCGCTATCCCAGCATCAGCATCGCCATCGTCATTTAGATCTGGGAGGGGGAAAAGTGCTTTGGGAATAGAGTGACTCAGTTGGTTGGGCGTCCGACTTCAGCTCAGGTCGTCATCTCACGGTTTGTGGGTTCAAGCCCCACATCAGGCTCTGGGCTGACAGCTCAGAGCCTGGAGCCTGCTTCAGATTTTGTGTCTCCCTCTCTGCCTCTCCCCTGCTCGCTCTCTTTCTCTCTCAAAAATAAATAAACATTAAAAAAATTTTTTTTGAAGAGTCCCCAAAGTTGTTCTGGGGGTCAAAGAGAGGAAAAGGGGACTGGGCTCCCTCGGCCCTCCTCTCCACAGAGACTTCTGACAAGCCCTTAGGTGGCTGGAACGTTTATGACCAGAGGAGGAGAGAGAGAGAGAAGGGAGAGAGAGAGAGAGAGATTGATTTTAAGGAATTGGCTCACATGATTGCAAAGGCCGGCGAGTCCAAAATCTGCAGGGCAGGCCAACAGGCTAGAGACCCAGAGATCTGTAATTCAAGTCCGAAGGCCAAGTCTGCCCCAGACTTCCCTCTTCCTCTGGAGAGGGCCGTCTTTTTTCTATTATGGCCTTTAACTCGCAATATCGAGGAGGTTATCTGTTTTATTCAAAGTATCCTCATTTACAGTTTCATCTTATCTTTAAAATATCTTCAAAAAAAACAGCTAGAATAATGGTTCACAGAATATCTGGGTACCATGACCGAGGCAAATGGACGCCTGAAATTAACTGTCACGCTTCCTCGAATGGTTTTTGGATCATCGACTTCCCCAGGGGGCCCTGGCGGGGGGGGTGGCGGATATGAGCCCGGCTGCTGCTGGGCGACTATGACACACCACCGGCAAAACACAAACCGTCAGGTCCCTATGTACTGGGGCTTCCTAAAATAACCAGCACGAGGGCATTGAATCCCCAGGATGGCGGCTGGGAACTTCTGTCAAGGAGAGTTGGGCCTTCATATGACAATGACTCCGTCTGCGTCCACAGCCTGGGGGGGCCTGGGGACATGCAGGTTACAGTTTCTGCTTAACTAGGTAGATCCTGAAGGCTCGTCTATCCATCTCTATACCCGGTGGCCAGCATATGCTGAGACCGCGGGTGGGGGGGGCGGCCAGTATCCAATAATTGTTCAACGAAGACGTCTTTACAAACATCTCTCTAGTAGAGACATAGACGAGTGGCTTATTCATCAGTGGTTAACCTGGAAATAGACACTGCGACTCATGTCAGTCCAGCGGTCCATGCACGAGACCTGGGCAGCAGCCACCCGCGGTGATAGGAGGAGCCCCACGTGGGGTCTCAGCTCCACCTCTGTCCGTGGGACCTCGGGAGAGGCTGCCCCCCTCTCTGGGGCTCTCTTTCCTGATTCTGTAAAATTAGGACGTCGGACCAGAGGACGGGTGGGGGTTTTTCCAGTGCTCATGTCTACAGTTCAGTAAGACGGTCCACACGGTGGCCAAACAGCAGGACACGGTGCGTGGAACTCGTAGTGATAAAGAGAGATCAGGGAAGGACACCAACGGACTCCCGTTCCGCCTCCTCGGCTCGATTTCAGCGCAGTTGCTTCCAGGAGAGAGCAGACCGGGCGGGCGATTCTTTGCCGTTCTGAGATCTCCTTCCCTTTTAATAAACTATTAGTTCTAACGTTTAAAGAGGTCTTTTTAAATCACCTAAAATTGGGGCGCCTGGGTGGCTCAGTTGGTTAAGCGGCCGACTTCGGCTCAGGTCATGATCTCACGGTCTGTGAGTTCGAGCCCCGCGTCGGGCTCTGTGCTGACGGCTCAGAGCCTGGAGCCTGCTTCGGATTCTGTATCTCCCTGTCTCTCTGCCCTTCCCCTGCTCATACTCTGTCTCTATGTCTCTCAAAAATAAATAAACGTTAAAAAAATAAAGAAATAAATCACCTAAAATTATAAAGTGTAAATACACAGAAAGAAGGAATTTAAGATCCTATCATCGCCATCCCCCCACATAAGCCTCTCTGCTGCCTTTTTGGTATACATCCTTCCAGAAATTGTCTATGAACATAGATGCGGTTTTGCTTGGTCAAAAAATGAGGCTGTGTTAGACATCGGCTGTTCCATATTTTGATCTTTCAGGATTTGAGGACCAGTCTTCCTTCCTGGCATGTGTCTTGGTCATTTTTCTCTTCTTCGGTCTCTAGAGTCTTCTCACCACGGCATCTCAGATTCTGTTTTTATTGTAAACGATACAGATAAGACGCAGGGGTTTGCCTCTGTGGCTGGAGGAGAGAGTCCAG
>PITB01028077.1:0-19473 GCA_004024585.1 Paradoxurus hermaphroditus
TCACCTTCTAGAAGAATTACATCCTGGTCTTATTCTGCATGCAGTGATTGTTTATTTAGTGTTAAATCATGTAAGGAAGCGCGAGAATACATTTACTTTAGTGAGAACTGAAAAGAATTACTTGTTAAACCAAGGGAATGATTTCTAGGGAAAAATGATAGTGGTTTCCTTAAATTAGATTTTTCTATTTGCCGAGCAGAACTTTAATTATGTATTTTTTAGTCGATAGTCAGCATTCTTTTCCATCCAGATTTTTAAGCACAGTTTAAAGATAACAGGATACTTATCTCATGGCAGTGGCATTTTTGAGAAGCTTGGATTTTGTGCAGTTAGATTTTAAACCAGATATAAACGTAGGGCAGTTTCCAGGGGAAAACGTTGAGTATTCATAGTTCAAGTATGAACTATTGATTCAAATAGGCATTGGTCATGCGTGGAATTTTTACCTTGACCTGCAGAGCTTCTGTTAGGCTCCCCTTCCTGAGTGAGATATCCAATTAGTATGTAGTTATACATGCAAAGTGTTACCCTTGTATTATTGTTAATTATGATTATTATTATTTAAATTTTAACTAACATAAGCCTTGTACTAGCGGTTGGAAGGATAAAATTAGATAAAAGGGTCTCAGCCCTTGAACAGCCTCACATTCTAGAAGGAATAATGGACATGAAAATATATAATATTAAACCAATAATGTAAATGAATTATCTGCAAATGATAGAATCACAGACTGAAAAGGCTAATTCTATCTGAGAAGGATAACAGGAAAGGCACGCAGTGTCTATTTCCTGGGCCTGTTGGAGAGAAGCTTCTTAGACATAGTTGGAATATTGACAGAGACAAAAGTGTTAAAAGTTATTCAACAGAAAACCTAGGACTAAATTAGAAAAAATAAAAAATGCACACGGTGGGAACATTGTGACAGAATCAATGCAGTAGTTCTCTCTCTAACACGGTAGGAGAGATGGACACGATAGCAGACATTCCGGGAAACTTAAGGAAAGCAGATTTAGGGGCGCCTGGGTGGCTCAGTCGGTGGAGCGTCCAACTTCGGCTCAGGTCATGATCTCACGATTTGTGGGTTCGAGCCCCACGTTGGACTCTATGCTGACAGCTCAGAGCCTGGAGCCCGCTTCCAATTTTGTGTCTCCCTCTCTCTCTGCCCCTCTCCCATTCTCTCTATCTCTCTCTCTCTCCAAAAGAAAAAAAAAACATTAAAAAATTAAAGAAAACAGATTTAACATGACTGGAGAGAAACAAATTTCACATAAAGTCCTCAGTTCCACCTTGTTGGATGGGTTGGCCATGGGATGGCTGTGAGGACCGTCACCCCCTTGCAGGGGAATCGGGCGTGGAGGTGAGGGAGAGCAAAGGGTATTGAGTACACTTAGCAGTTTAGGAACACAGGAGTGTCAAGTTAAGTCAAGAACTGAGGTTGGAAATGCAGGAGGGTCCTGGTTTGGGAAATCATGAAATGTCTCTACACTTTGCCCTGGAACTCGGACTCCATCTAGGAGTGTGATGAGGAGGCAGGAACAAGATTTCAGCAGGCTGTAACAGATCAGAGGCGTTTTGTTGATCACCCCCAGGAAAGTGTGCTTTGAAATGGGTTAGAAGCAAAAAAGCATCTGAGAAGAAAGTGTGTTGCTCAAGTTTGATTTTAAAAACATTGTTAAAGTTTTTGTCACGAGAAAGCTCTGCCTTAAGGAATATTCACCTTCCCAGGAGCGCCTTGACACTTGTGATACTTGTTTTTACCATATGAAAAAGAGGCACGGAGATCTCGGGGGTGGGGACATTTGCGCACTGGCACGTTGCCGTGGAGAAAGAGGAAATCGACAGAGACAAGAGTTTCTGCTTATACCCTGGTTTTTAACCAGAATGAGCAGTTAGATCATGATGATGTTCATGTTAATAATTTGTATAATATGAATGTTATTATTATCATTGATATAAATAACACCGATGACTTCATTAGGGACCTCGGCTACCGACAGGGAGTAAGGGCTCGCAGCGCTGGAGGACCAGGACGTGGTCGCTGGAGGAGAAAGCTGACTGTAAGAAATCAAAGCCCAGTTGCAAAGTGTTTCTCTCTGGCTTTAAGCTCCAGCAGCGCTGAAGCGTTTGTTCTTACTGGAAGGCTTGCTGGCTGTGCTTTGATCGTGTTGCGCCCCCTACGTTTCTCGTTCCCTATAGCTCATCCCATCTAGCTCTTTCTGACTCCTCGATGACTCATGAAAGACTTTGCTTCCTTAACATCACTTCTTCCTGAAGTCTCCGCAATCGCTCAGGCTGGCCCGGGCTCACAGTCTCTGGAGTCGTTACACTGACTTTCCCACCCTGGGATTGAGTTCGTTTGCTTCTGCCTTTGTCTCTCTTTCCTCGGGTTTGAAGGCAGAGATTCTGCCTTGGGTATCGGCTCGAGGGTGAGCCTGTTTTCAAGCATCTGGTAGAGCTCCAGTAAACTTGTCTTGAAAGAAAAGACGAAGCCAAGTTAACTATGCTGTAAAGATGATTTACATGATTTATGACAGAGGCTGGACTAAGATCCCTATTGTATGATTGTAAATTACTAACAGGCAAATTTTAACTCATGGAAGAAAAATATACTGATATTAAGGATATATAATATATATAATACATAATATAATTATAATAATATAGAATACAAATATACATACACAAATATGAGTCTGTATAGACATAGATATGTTCACTACAGTGAAGTGGAATATTTTTTGATATATTTAAGGAAATACTTAATGACCAATTGTCATCGATATCAAGGAAGAGATTACTTCATCCCTTTAATGGGTATAAAATAGCTAGATTATATGACCTCTAATGTACTCGTCTATTTTAAGAATATTCTAGAATTCCATGCTGGCTTGAATGAATGAAGAGCTGAGAACAGGTCCCTTAAGATGTACATTTCTGGGGCACCTGGGTGGCTCAGTCGGTTAAGCGGCCGACTTCGGCTCAGGTCATGATCTCCCGGTCTGTGAGTTCAAGCTTCGCGTCGGGTTCTGTGCCTGGGGACTGCTTTGGATTCTGTGTCTCCGTCTCCCTCTGCCCTTCTCCTGCTCACGCTCTGTCTCTATGTCTCAAAAATAAATAAAACTTTAAAAAAATTTTTAAAAATTAAAAAAAAACAAGATGTACATTTCTAAGAATACCTTGAGGTAACAATTCCACAGAGACACGGCCTCTGTGCTGTCTCAGTTAAACCACGGAGCCTGGCATAACACAAGGATTTGTGGTCGGTCATATGATGTCCTGGCTCTGTGGATGATGATGATCAAATACAGGGTGGAAATGGGAGGAGAGAGAACATGTTTATCTCTACGAAGGCACAAAGCGTCCAGCCTTGAATATGGTAACAAAATCAGAAATAATCTATTACTACATCGACAGGACAGGATAGAACCAAAAGATTTCTGTAACAACACGCTTTTCCTGAAAGGGAATTTTCCAAAAGTACTTTAGTGGAAGAATTGATCACTGACGTAAAGGAAAGGTTCGTTCCCAGGAAATTCTACCACTTCCAGACAGCTTGTAAAGCATCAATAACCTGGATAATAGAGACGCTAAAAGCCCAGACCAAGAACTAATCTTTGAGAAACCCCAGAGATAAAACATGTGGGCAAGTGGAAAGGTACTACTGGTAAAAGGAAAGTTTCTACTGGTACTGAAACTTGACGTGGACTCCCTGGCCTTGCCTCCACATCACATCCTAGCCCAAATCCTGGGTGCAGGCAGGCTCACGCCCTAGCTCCCGTACCTGGCACGTGAGTCTGTATAACAGAAGCAATAGTGATGCTGCCAATCACAACGGCGATGACTTAACTTGGGCTTACCCTCCAGACTCTGTTCTCATTTTGTGTGCTACCCCACTGGCTCCTCCCAATACCCTTGAGTCAATCGATAACATTATTCCCATGTGATGAGTGAAGAAAGTGAACATTCAAAGGGCTAAGTAACTAGGCTGAGGATATACAACCACAATTAAGGTAGCTAATTTAAAATCGGGAAATCTGACCCCAAAGCTCACACTCTTAATCACAACTGTCACGTGCTTCTCTCCAATCTGAACTGAGAAAGGCAATTCCAATCTGAATTGAGAAAGGCATATTTAAATTGCTCTTACGGCAGACATAGCAGGGATTGTAAGGAAAATATTCAACGATAGGTAATGACGACCTTCTGTTCAACAGAACCTCACCAAACCTGCCAAATGCCTTGTCTCCCCGCAAGGAAGTTCCTCCAGGACTACAAGGGGCTGGGGGTGGGCAGTGATGGGCTCTGCTCCACAGAAGGAAGCTCCGGGAGTATCTTGGTGAGTTTTATGGTGGACCATAGCAGTGCCTTCCAGGAGCTCAGGGGAGGTCCGTGGGGGACAGACAGGTGTTCCTCCAGTGTCCTCAGGGAAAGCCAATGGTAGGTACCCAAGAAGGGGGATTTTCCAGGATCTTACTGACATAGGAAATGCCCAAATCGAACAGCAGCCAGCTAGGAGTCGGTCCTACCAACCGGTGGCTATTGGCTGCCCCTCAAGCATGTAGGCTGCACAGTATAGATCTCGCGGGAACGTCTAGTTCTTCCTCACCACGGAACATGTTGAATCCCTCAACGGGACTGTTTTCTGAGCGAGTCAAGATTTCCTTTCTCCCAGGTTTGGCTGATCTTCAGTGCTCTCCCCTGGGACAAGCTGCCATTTGATTCTCTTGGTGCCCCTGATTCTTGAGTTCTGCCTTTACACTCGTCCCACCGTGTTGATCTGATGGCACGGAGCCAAGGACACTTTCCGGCACCTAAGCTGTACTAACTGCTGCCTCCCTTCTATCCTGGTCGCTGAGGAATGACTCCGCTCCCTTCCTGTCGAACCTGTACTTTTCTATTTATACATGGTTAGCCGGCCTCCCCTTGGCTGCCGATCTAGAGAGCCTTAAATTCTGCTTCCTGTGGCAGGCTGGGGCAGAATTAGGTTGGGGGAAGGGTGGTTATTTACAGTACAATCTAGAAACAGATTTCCTTATCACACAGAAGCGCGGCCAGCTGGACACTTCCTATATCACGGTGCTCACACGGCGCCTGCCCCCACATTTCCAGGAGCTGGGGGACGGCAAGGGAGTCACTGCACTCCTGCTTCCCGCTTGCACCACAAGGCGTTTCAGAGGACTCGACTACCTTCTCTCCCAGAGAACATCCGACCGTGTTCCTTCTGAGCCATCCACCATAACTCCACCATCTGCCTCCGCAGTGAACTATTTCTAATCCTCAGGGGACTGACAGAATTTAATTTTCTTGCTTTAATAATAAAAATGCTCTTTCCCACCCATGATAGAAATAGGCAGTTTGTTTTGGTGTTGAGTCTTCCCGCCTGTCTCCCCCCCCCCACTTCGTCTTGCCTCTTCTCTCGAGACCCTCTTTTTATTCTCCTTTCTCTCTTTCTCTTTTATTAATTTTTTTTTTGCTTTTAATATTTCTCTTTCAGGATCTGTGCCTGCTGACATTTCAGAGCAATCTGCCTTTCCAGGAATTCACAATGGTGATTTATTAACTCTATCTTACTTAAGAATATAAAATCCCGTGTTGATATTTTGACACAAGTACATCCTGTGTTTTAATCTGGGATTAAGCCACACAACTCATCAACTCGTCTTGGAGAGGGATGTGTTTCTATGAGGAATTAGTAAACAGGGATTTGGCCCAATGGGGGGCACCAGGCCCAGTGTCCAGAAGGAAAAGTGGACAGAAGGTATTTCTTAGTGTACCCACCTCCATGCACTGCCCAGATTCAGGCCACTTCAAAAGGACGTCTGTGCTTTATGTCACATGCCAGCTTCGGGAAGCTTTAGGAACTACTTGCAGATTGAAGATATACATCCTTTGATCCTTGGATGTTAGTTTACTCCCGGTAATTACTGACTGATGAGCGTATGGCTCAGAGACAGCTGGGCAACTGCAGTTTCTACAGTGTCTTTAATGTCCCTTTCACAAAGCTTCCGGCATGGCCATGTCTCAGAGCCAGAGGGTAAGTCCAACGCTTTCCTATCAGTAAGTCTACGATTGAACTGCCAACATCACACACACACACACACACTATAGGCCCTTCCATGTTTAAAGGCTTTTTCCTAAAGTTTTAGAAAATTTTTCATTTTTCTAGAACACTCACGGAGTCAGCAAGTTATAAAATACTTATTGTGACATCTGGTCTTCGATTTGACCAAAGAGGAGAAGAAAGGACAAGTTGCTCTCAAAGAGACAGCTCTGTGGCCAGCAGGACAGAAGTCGCACTCCCACTCCTGTTTCGCTGCCTGTAATAAATGTTATATGAGTCCACAGCCTCCCGAGTGGTCGTATGGCAGATGAGAATCTGAGTAACGGGAAAGAGAACAAAGCCTCCTCGCCCACCTCCCACTGTCCCCGTGCCTCTTCCGGGTACTCCCGGCTAGGGGGGTGAACAGGGACACGCTGCGATGACAGGGGAGTGAAATGAGGGGCACTAAGTTACGACCACCTTGTAGCTTTGGAATCCTAGCCCATGTCCCCTCCAGCAGCTGGGATTTATAACCAAGCGCCACAGTGATGGCTAATAAAGTTCTTCTCACCCAGGGAACTGTGTGTGACCCAAGAGAGTCATATCCCTCGGAATGATACTCGGGAGGCGGCTATTTTGACGGCAGGTTCTTCAAAATATCTGGGGAACTTGGGAGGGATTAGAACCCCCAGCAGCTATTGAAACAAAATCTGCAGAATTGAACATTCTCTAGAATGCGGGCTTCAGCCTGTCTAGATGTCCTTGGACCCACGGTTAACTCCCAGGAAGGCCTCAGTCCCTCTGAAGAGTCAGACAACCAAACACCGTCTAGGGTGTAGGATTTATCAATTGGTCTGATGTCATTACTTTGAGGAAATTTAATAAACTAACACTAATTAAAATTAAAACTAGGCAAATTTTGAATCTAATAAATCCAATTCTCATGTAACCCTGTAACTAGAACCCCAAAATTTTGTGGAATGCAATTTAATGTGACCTCAAAAGAGGATGTATAATAGGAATAAAAAATATAAAAATTTCTTAATTTATAACTATCTTTTGATGATTTTCTCTTTATGAACAGTGGGACATTCCAATTATTGAAAGCTCTTATGAAAATTGAACATAAAATATGTCAATCTTAATAAACTAAAGCTCGCCAAAAATTTAAAAAACTAAATGTAATTATAACCATATTTTTAAACTATCAAGTATGATTATAAAATTTATAATTGTATGCATTTTAGGGAATTCTTATGACCTGTAGAATAAAACTAATTGATCTGGAAAAGTAAGATCGTAGAGAAATCATAAAGTATTACCGAAGATTTTATGTCAGATTTATAATTTATAGTCTAGACAAATGAGTTTATTTGTTTCTTTGAAAATATTTATATAGTGAATTTCATCCCTGCTTTCATATATAATCCAAACTCCTCTGATTACTTGAAGACTGGGATGGTCTTTAAATTGATTATTTAAAGTGTTCCTTCACTAAACTGTTTCTTCTTTTCTGCCTCTGGTCGTGTGCTCCAAGCTGTTGTAAAAAAACATCCGTACTTTCTTGAAGATAATTAGAATGTTCTTGCCATCTAATTACCTTGTTAAACATATCTTTTAATGTTCTTATTAATTTTATCTAATGTTTAACACATACTATTAAAATATTCAGATGTTATCTTTTGCGTATGTTTTTTCTCATCAGTTTCAATCCTAATAACTATGATTAGCATAAACGATTACTTGAACAAGAATTTTCAATGTCACTGGACATTTTATGATGTGGTCGTACAAGGGAGTTATTTTACATCATAATTAACACTGAGAAAAAGTCACATAATTTCAAGTACAGAAACTAGCATTCCTGAAAATATATAAGTTCTTGGTAGAATAACTTGAAAAGGGGGAGGAATATCCCATAAGCAATTTTAGAGGAAATTTGTCCCACCTCTCATTATAGATGGAATATAATTTTATACTAAGAAATAAAAACGAAGTTATTCTGTGACTGTCTCCTTCCTTTTGCTGCACCTCTTCATTGATTTCTTTAGAAAGATTCTCTATGATAACAAATATGCCTTAGTATGTGCAGATGTGATCTGGTAAGTTCTCTGAATGCTTTTTGCAACTTTTGCGATGATAACAAAGGGCAAGTTCGATTTGGCAAGTATTAATTACAGAGGCCCTTATACATTAGATACTATGTTGAGGTTACAAATGAGAAAATGAGATCACTCTTCCCTGGATGTCCTCTCAAGTCTACTTACGACCTGCGAAACAGATCATATTAGAGGTGGCATGATACAATTTGTCTAGGAAAATATGGGAGGGGAATAGAATTCTTTGTCAAGCTTGAAAGATATCAGGGAAAGCTTTTTGAAAGAATAGTGCCTGGCAGGAAAAAGCTTGTGTTCTTGAGAATGAAAATCCTTTTGTCAGTTGAGAAAAGCAATTGAGTGGTTTATTTTTTTAATATATTTTTAAAGTTTATTTATTTTTTTAATTTAAATAGTTTATTTTCAAATTGGTTTACATGTAACACCCAGTGTTCATCCCAACATGTGCCCTCTTCAATGCCTGTCACCCACTCTCCCCCCTCCCACATCCCCCTCACACTCAGTTTGTTCTTAGTCTTTGAGAGTCTCTTATATTTTATCTCCCTCCCTCTCTGTGTCTTTCTTTTCCTTTCCCCTCTTCCCCTCCTCCATGGTTTTTGCTAAAACTACACTGAGATACCACCTCATACCGGTTAGAGTGGCTAAAATGAATAAATCAGGAAACTATAGATGCTGGCGGGGATGTGGAGAAACAGGCACCCTCTTACACTGCTGGTGGGAATGCAAACTAGTGCAGCCGCTCTGGAAAACGGTGTGGAGGTTCCTCAAAAAAATATTTGTTTATTTTGAGAGGGAGAAAGAAGTCGTGTGCAAGCGGAGGAGGGACAAAGAGAAAGGAAGAGAAAATTCCAAGCAGACTCCGTGCTGTCAGCACAGAGCCCAACAAGGGGCTTGATCTCACAAAACCATGAGATCATGACCTAAGCTAAAATCAAGAGTCAGACACTTAACCGACTGAACCACCCAGGTGCTCCTTGAGTGGCTTATTTATAACAAGAAGGAGTAAGGGGAAAAAATTAATAAATAGATGAGTATACCCTCTAGTGAGGAATGCTTAATGGTATGTTAGCCAATAAACTAACTTATTTCCATATGTAAAGTGTCATCTCTCTCTGTATTATTAGCAGATTTTGATCATTTTTAAGACTGTTCTTCACTGAGAGTGCACAATATTCTAGTTACTTAGAAAATAACATAAATCAGAGTTTGATAGTACTTTACACATATTATCTCATTAAATCTCATATTATCCCTATGTGATAGAGGTTACATTTATGCTTATTTTTATAGCTAAGGGAACTAAGGAATAGAGTCTAAATATCTGGCAATAATGCTATCTGATAGGTGTTAGCGGTTAGTCTCCACATTTTCTTACCAAACGATGCCATCCAGTCACTCATGATGGAGCCAGTATGTGAAACTATCCAGCAAAGCTGAAAGGCATCAGTTGTACTTAATGAACTCACGAGCTTAGGTGGTTTCTCTTCTTCCTTTTATTATCTGGTTTCCTCTCGTATTTGAACTACCAGGGTTTCAGTTTTAAAGCATATTCATTCAATCACCTTAGCAAAGGGAGGAAAGGGGAGTCCGGGCAAGGATTCAATGGAAGCGGTGAGTCGGAAGAAGGAAATTCAAGATCAGGGATCCCAGTATTGCCACACTTGAGCTACCTAAATCGGTAATTGGAAACCTCATAGAACTCTACACTTTCGAAGGCTGAAAACGCTCTCACCTTCATGACGGTACTGGTTTTTTTCTGCATATTGACTCCGTTATTTCTTCATACCAATCACACGCTCATCACCTAATTTTGCATGACCTCCAACGAATAGTCAGCTTCTCAGTTTTCCAAATTGTGATTCGCTAAAGGATATATTGGCCTAAGCTCCTTTTTACAGAGGGCGGAGGTCACTGCTTATCGCCATTGAATCAGGAGTGCAGCAAGATGGCTGTGTCACGGCTGCACAGATGGAAGTGACCGTATGTGAGGAGACGCAGAAGACAAGGGAAGTGGTACTTATGAAAGGGATTTAGTGTTTGAAATCATCTACATGCCAAGTCAATTTTTAACAGCAGAGATTTCCTAACTAGACCCCTTTTAAAAGCTCCACAGCTCTGCCGGATCTGAGTATATGCCATATGACTGTCCACCATTCTTTGTGCATGGCTTACTGATTGCTAAATGCTATCACGAAGCACATAATGGCAGGTATAACCATTGCTAAGGGATTAGCAGTTCTACCTGCTGGATATGAGCTCTGAGCTTATTCTGTAAAATTTTATGTCAGTCAGGGAATCGTGGCTGAGCCTTGTGCTCAACTTCTTTGTTGTCATCCTGACCACCCACGGTTGACCGTCTACCCTTTGACGATCCTTTGAAGTTCTGATAATGCTGCCTTACTTGTCTCACTACGCAGAAAACCAGTCTGAGCACAAAATAAGTAAGTACGATAAAATACTGCTAAATTACAAGAGCTAAAGTTCTTTTCTTTCTCTCTTTCATCTCAAGTTCAATTCCCAAAGTGAAAGTGATGCATTATTCCTTTTTAAGAAAGTTGATTGAATAATTAAATCTTGAAGCATGCATATCATAGAACTAATATTCTGTCCTATGAACCAGCCAAATCCAGTTTCTCTGTACTGTCAAAAACTGCTATCCTAATAAGTGAAATACCATTTTACTGAAAGATAGACTTTCAGTTTTACTCTGGTCCCCAGTTGGCACTCTGTAAAAAGCAATTTGGGTCAACTATTTAGAGTCACAAATTTACTTTCTAAGGAGCATTTTTGGCGATGCTTGAGTAGCAATAAACGGAAAGATTCTTTCCTATAAATTAGATTGCTATATATCTGAATTTTATGGAACTTCCTCCTCATTTTTAAAATGAAGGAGTTGGACTAACTCATATTTAAAGTCTCTTCCAGAATTAAAATGCCATGATAATATAATTTCATAATTCAATTAAACATCCCCTGTTCAAGCAAAAGGATCAGAACCCAAGCGAAATTTGAATCCGGTAAGAAAGGTGACTCGTTCTCTGTCAAAGTTTCCTCTCTGCTTTCATGGGCCCTATCTTGGTCTCACAGGACGTTTAGTGATCTTTCTCTAACCGCTTTAAATTACTGCTTCCTTCAGAGCTGAGCATTTGTAAGAGG
The DNA here is from genome assembly GCA_004024585.1 of Paradoxurus hermaphroditus. Lineage (NCBI taxonomy): Eukaryota > Metazoa > Chordata > Mammalia > Carnivora > Viverridae > Paradoxurus > Paradoxurus hermaphroditus. The sequence continues at coordinate 11,315 of PITB01028077.1, forward strand.
AGCCTGAAAACAGAAAAGCCTTCAAGATACCAAGTGATGAATTACCAAAGGTGAAATTTCGGGAAATGATAGACAGCCCCTCAAGTGACATAGTGTACCGTATCTACTCACTCCTACTGGGCTAAGCTTGAAGTTCTGGAGAACTGAAATGGCTCTGAAAACCAGCTTTTCTCTATTCTAATGCATAATCAGTTAGTAAAAGAAGTCAAACAATTATTTCAGTTATTAGTCGATATGTCACTGGTTCACAGTCAGTCTTTTCTGAAGTTGGTATTGATCATAATTTCTTCCAGATTGTGAGACTAAGGCAGAAGTAAGTCTCCAAGATTTATATTGATCAAAACATGATGGTCCAACGTAAAGATGAGGGGGTTACACTGCATGAATGCCTGAAGTCCGGTGGGCCGTGAAGAGCATGTTCTAGTCATGAATCTAAAGCATATCTCCAGAGCTTCATCATATGTCAAGTTCTGTATGCATGGGGGCCTTGGGCACGGTAACAAAAGAATTGATCGAAACCAGTGAAAACGATTTAAAAATATCAATTCGAAATTCCACCGACAGAGCCGTTTCAGGACACTCTACAAGTTCCTGCTTTACCGGGGTGTTTCCCATTTTTCTTCAAATTCCAGGACCCACCTTTTGTCCTGAAACTTGTTCCCACAGGAACCACAACAATTCAGTCATCATAGTCCCTTAGAGTTCATACAAAGACAAGGCAGGAAGTCAAAGTTTTCCTCATGGGCCTACTTTTATCCTGGGGAAAACTTTACCAGAAGCCCAACAGCAGGCTTCTTATTGTATTTTATCAGCCACAATTGAATCCAGGCTTATCTTTTTTTTTTTTTTAAATTTTGGGGTTTTACTTTTATTTATTTATTTTATTTTGTTTAATGTTTATTTTTGAGAGAGACAGAATGTGAGAGGGAGGGGCCTAGAGAGAGAGGGAGACACAGAATCTGAAGCACCTCCAGGTTCTGAGCTGTCAGCAGAGAGCCCAACGTGGACTAGAACCCAAGGACCGCAAGATCATGACCCGAGCCAAAGCTGGACACTTAGCTGATTGAGCCACCCAAGCCCCGAGTCCATATTCACCTTAAATCATTTACCCTCAAAAGGTAATTGTGTTACCAAAACTGTTTTTCTCCATCATAATTAACGATCTGGAGTTGTGTATTTCCACCCCCAAAATGTGAACAAAATTTAACTTCTATTATCAAAACTGAAGAAATAGCTGTATATTAATAAAACTTTATAGGTAAGTAGGGGCACTGGTGGCGCAGTCTGTGAAGCCTCCGACTTCCACTCAGGTCATGATCTCATGGCTCGCGGGTTTGAGCCCTGCGACAGGCTCTGTGCCTCCAGCTCAGAGCTTGGAGCCTACTTTGGATCCTGTGTCTCCATCCTCTCAACCCTCTCCCACTTGGACTCTCTCTCTCTAACATAAACAAATAAAACTTAAAAAAAAACCTTCATAGGTAAGGGATGTGTATCCCCAACTAAAAATCACTGCCCTAGAAGACATTAGATTCAAATTAAAGAAGAAAAGTAGTAACCAAGTTAACACTTTAAAAATAACTGCATTTATAACTGATGGCACTTTACCATTATCCAATTTTAAGCAAAGCAGCACCATTCCTGACAAATAGAGGTATATTATACACAATAAGGGCATCGACAATTCTCCAGAACTTTCCATAGAGGCTATAATTTCTGAACTATTTATGCTGGTATTGTTTTCCCTGTACCTTTTAACCTAAAGAGTGTCACCATCTCTTCTGACCTGTCATTTTCCCATGCAAATCGCTAATAGTACCATACCAAATAAACCTAATGATTTATAACTTCTCTCTTTACAAGTTGAAAGAATAAAGCCTTTGTGATTTTCCAGAGACCCTTCAAGATATCCCCTGGAGAATTAAATTTGCAGACAGAGAAAATATCTAAAGATGTAAAAATATTTGAACATTTGTTTAAGATAGAATCATGGGTTGCTGAGAAATTGGCTGCCTATTTAATCAAAGCAACAAAGATGCGTTGAAATTTAATAAAGGAGGAACTTACAGTTTCCAGTTCTTCATGTAAGGAGATCAGAAGCCACCGCTCTCTCCTATTAACAAGGGAAAAGCTAAACACTCTGAAAATCAACAATTCTTCTAGCATCACAAGAGAGGTAAGGATTCCAAGCAAACTGTTGCTTCCAAGACTGGAGAAACCAGCAGGCTAGTACAAAATATAACACCTTGTCCGAGCAGAGCCCAGCAAGCTGAACCCATCACGGGAACCAGCACCAGGACACGACAACCAGACCTGAAACTGAGGAATTGCTGGATGCTCGCGTAGACAACTCTATTAGTTTTAAACTCCTGGGGACCAGTCATAGGAGACTCCCATAATTTTGTGAGATTTACCCCCCGGAGCTGGAGCAGGTTCACACAGTAAATATCTGAGGAAAATTCCCTTTTTCTAAGTGTAGGGAGTGGGGGCAAAGGAACCATTTTGAGATACCCCAGAGCACTCTGTTTTTCTTAATAAGCCGTGTTCACAGGGGAAACTACTTACCAGAGCCCAATCCGCCGCGGGATGAGAGCCGAAACAGCCTGGGGATGGAAACACCCAACTGCAGCTGGCTCTACCCTTTCAATTTGTTGTTAGTGTTTATTTATTTTTGAGAGAGTGAGAACGCGTAGGTGCGCAGCAAGAGAGGGAGACACAGAATTCGAGACAGACTCCAGGCTTTGAACTGTCAGCACAGAACCCGATGTGGGGCTGGAACCCATGAACCGAGAGATCGTGACCTGAGCTGTCTGAGGCCCAGCCAACTGAGCCACCCAGGTGCCCCTGGCTCTACCCTTTCAAATTGGTGAAGGGAAATACTCAACTGCAGCCCATTCTAGGTATCTATCCTCTCCCACGCATGGAGGAGAAAAAAAAATTTAAAACACTGAACTTCACAGGCAAGAGGCATAGACTCACAGAAAGACTACGAACTAATCCTAGGGGTGTAGAACACCACACACACACACACACACACACACACACACACACTTTACCAGGCTTAGTTACAGTAGTTCCTTTTACCCAGTACATCAAGGCTGGCTATGAAGAAAAAATATATAAGACATACCAAAAGGCAAAAAGCACCATTTGAAGAGACAGAGGAAGCATCAAAACTAGACATGGCAGGAATATTGGAATGATCAGACTGGGAATTTAAAACAGCTAAGATTAATATGCTAAGGACTCTAATGGTAAACAGGACGTATGGGCAGGTGGACAATGTAAGCAGATGGGAATCCTAAGAAGTGAACCAAAAAGAAATGCCAAGGATAAAACACACTGTAACAGAAGGAAGAAGGTCTTTGAATGACTATTAGCTGAGGGGGGAAAATAAAACAAACCTCCGAGCTCAAGGATATGTCAATAAAATTCTTGAAAACTGAAAGTTTCAGGGAACAAAGCCAAAAAACAAACAACAAACAATGGAACATAATATCCAAGGGCTATGTAACAATTACAAAAGGTATAGCATAGGAGTAATGGAAATCCAGAAGAAGAAAAAGAGAAACCAACAGAAGAAGTGTTAGAAACAATAATAACAGAGAATTTCCCCAATTTAACGTCCGACACAAAATCATAGACCTGGGAAGTGTGAGAACATGAAGCAAAGCCAATGAAAAGAAAACAAATGAGAGGCAGATCATCTCAAACTACAGAAAACCAAGGATAAAGAAAAAAAATCCTACTAGAAGTCAGAGGGGGAGAAATCTTTATCTATAGAGGAATAAAGATAAGAATTAGATGTGACTTCTTTTTAAAAACTCTGCAGGCAAGAAGAGAGTGGAGGAAAATATTTAAAATGTTCAGAGAAAAAACTGCTAACCTGGAATTTTGTACTATGTGAGATTATCGTTCAACAGCGAAGGAGGAATAGAAACTTTCTCAGACCAAAAAAAAAAATTTGAGAAAAATATGTTGCCAGCTGGCCAGTCCTGCAAGAAAAGTTAAAAGAAGTTCTTTCAAGAGAAGGAAAACAAGAGGTCAGAAACTCAGATCTACATGCAGAAAGCAAAAACATCAAAAAAGGAATAGTTGAAGAAAATTTAAAACTTCTAATTTTCTTATTAATTGATATAACAGAGAATAGTTTGCTCAAAATAAAATACCAACAATGTATTTGATTATGTATGCTCATGTCTATGTCTATATTTTATGTGTGTGTATATATATATGCTTATGAATGTTTATATATAAATAAAATGAATGACGGCAATGATACGAGGGATGAGGAGAAACTAAAATTATTTTGTTATTATAAGGTACTTACAATATCCATGAAGTAGCAGAGTGTTATTTGAAAGTGGACTTAGATTAGTTGTAAATGTGTACTGCAAATGCTACAGAAACCCCTAAAAATGGTAAAAAAAAAAAAGTATAACTAAGTATAGTTAAGAAAGAAGAAAAGTGAAATGGTAGAAAGTGTTCTATCAAAGCAGCAAAAAGAGTGGAAGACAAAAATAAGAACAAAAACAAAGGCAGCAAATAGAAAACAGTAATACATATGATAGATATTAATCCAACTATATCAATAATCACTCCAAATGTCAATGGTCTAAATTCAGTAATAAGGAGAGAAATTGTCAGAGTGTATCGAAAAACAAAACCCAACTGTATGTTGTCTACAAGAAACCCACTTTAGACATAAAGACCCATATAGATTAAAAGTAAATGGATGGAGCATGCTAACTAATCGAAAGAAAACACAACTAGCTATCAATTTCATATAGAGCAGACTTCAAAGCAATGAAAGTTATCAGGAAAAAAAAGGGCATTAAATAATGATAAAGGGCTTAATTCTCTAAGAAGACATAACAACCTTTAATGTATGCACCTAACAACATCAAACTACATGAGGTAAAAACAAGGAATACAAGGAGAATAAATGCATCCATTATCACAATTGGAGACTCAACACCCCTCTATTAGATATGGACAATTCTGGCAGGCAGAAAAATCAGAGGATGTACTACTCAAACACCATCAATCAATCAAACTGGATACAACCGACACCTGTAGACTACTTCAATCACAATAGCCGATACTTTAACGACGAGGAGCTCAAAGCTTTCCCACTAATATCAAGTAAAAGGCAAGGATGTCCCCTCTAACCACGCTCTACAACATCATACTAAAAGTTCTAGCTAATGCGATAAGGCAAGAAAGGGAAATAAAGTATACGGATTGGGAAGGAAGATATAAAATTGTCTTTGTTCACAGACGACATGTAGAAAATCTGAAAGAATTGACAAAAGGATCTAGAACTGATGAATGATTACAGTAAGGTTATAGAATATAGTGTTAATATTCAAAAGGCAATCGTTTTTCTATATAAGCAATAAACAAATGGAATTTGAAATTAAAAAGACAATTCCATTTACATTAGCACCCCCCAAAATGAAATGCTTCGATAAACATCTAAAAAATAAGTACAATATCTATTTAAGGGGAATCATAAGACTCCGATCAATGAAACCAAAGAAGAACTAAATAAATGAAGAGTTATCTCACATCATGCACGGAAAGACTCAATGTTATCAAGATCAGAGCTCTTCCCACCTTGATCTATAGTCGGTGTAATTACAATAAAAATCTCAGCAAGTTATTTTATGGAGATCAACAAACTGATGCTAAAATTTATAGAGAGAGGTAAAAAATCCAGAATAGCCAAAACGATACTGAAGAAGAAGAACAAAGTTGGAGAACTGTTACTCTCTGACTTCAAGACTTACTATAACGTTACAGTAAAAAAGACAAATAGGTCAATGAAACAGAATAGAGAGCCCAAAAATAGACCCACATAAATACAGCCAACTGAACTTTGACAGAGAAGCAAAGGCAATAAAATGGAGAAAAGATAGTGTTTTCAACAAAATACTGGGACAACTGAACATCCACCTTAAAAAAAATATGTATGTGTATATATATATATATATATATATATATATATATATATATATATATGAGTATATGAGTCTGGACACAAACCTTATACTCATCACAAAAATTAACTCAATGTAAAACAGGAAACTTGAAGACTCACAGGACAAAAGCTAGATGACCTTAGGTTATGGTGGTGACTTTTTAGACAGAACGCCAAAGGCACAGTCCATGAAATAATTTGATAAGCTGGACATCATTAAAATTAAAGACCACACTGTGAAATACTATGTCAACAGAATGAGAAGACAAGCTACAGACTGGGAGAAAATATTTGCAAAGGATATATCTGAAAAAAGACTCTTTTCAAAACATTAAAAAAACCCTCTTAAAACTCGACAATAAGAGAATAAACAACCTGATTAAACACGCAGATGGAAAACAAGCCTATGAAAAGATGCTCCCAGCATCATCCTACATGAGCGGGGAAACGCAAATCGAACGAGCAACGAGACGCCACTACACACCTCCTAGGATGGCCAAACTCCAGGACACTGACACCATCAAATGCTGACAAGAATGCGAAGCAACAAGAACTGTGATTCGTTGCTGGAGGGAATGCAAGGCGGTGTGGCCACTGTGGAACACTTTGGCAGTTTGTTACAAAACTCGACGCAACCTCACCATGTGATCCCGCAACTCCAGTTCGTGGTATTGACCCCAAGGAAGTGAAAACACATGTCCACACAAAAACCTGTGCACAAATGTTTATTTCTATTTGCCAAAATTTGGGAGCAACCAAGATGTCTCTCTGTAGGTAAATGAATGAACGTGGAACACGCAGATAATGGAATACTGGTTGGTGTTAGAAAAAATGAACTATGCGAAGCCATGACAAAACATGGAAAAGTCTTAAATGCCTGTACTAAGTGAGAGAAGCCAATCTGAACAGGCTGCATCTTGTAAGTGTCTAAGTATCTGGCATTCTGGAAAAGGCAAAACTGTGCAGACTGAATAGATCAGTGCATTTTAGGGGTTGGGGGAGGGATGAATAGCAGAGCACGGAGGATGTTTCTAGAGCAGTAAAAATGTTTTGTATGATACCCTAACAATGGATATATGTCAGGATGCATCTGTCCAAACCCATAGGATACGAGAACCAGGAGTGAATCCTAAGGTAAACTATGGGCTTTGAGTGATCTTATTTTTCTACCATTTTTAATGTTTACTTATTTTTTTTAGTTTATTTATTTTTGAGAGACATAGAGACAGCATGAGCAGGGGAAGGGCAGAGAGAGAGGGAGGCACAGAATCTGAAGCAGGCTCCAGGCTCTGAACCATCAGCACAGAGCCTGACGCGGGGCTCGAACTCATAGACCATGAGATCATGGCCTGAGCTGAAGTCGGACGCTTAACCGACTGAGCCACCCAGGCGCCCCTAATGTTTACTTATTTTTGAGAGAGAGAGAGAGAGAGAGCATGAGCAGGGGAGGGGCAGAAAGAGAGGGGACACAGAATCCAAAGCAGGCTCCAGGCTCTGAGCTGTCAGCACAGAGCACTATGCAAAGGTTGAACTCACAAACCGTGAGATCATGACCTGAATCAAAGTTAGATGCTTAATTGACTGAGTCACGCAGGTGCTCCATGGACTTTGAGTGATTTTAATGTATTAACATAGGTACATCAATTGGAACAAATGTATCCCTCTGGTGGGTGAGGACAATAATAAAGGAAACTGTGCACGTGTAAGGGTAAGGGGTCTGTAGGAAATCTCTGTACTTTCTCCTTAATTTTGCTGTGAACCTAAAAGTGTTCCAAAAGCATAGTGTTAAAAATATGGAGGCGGGGGGTGGGGGGATGTACGTGAAGAAAAAACAAGTTTGGGCTTATCAGGGAAAACTTGAGGGAGAACGTAACCTAATATGACAGTTGAAGGGTAACTACGAATTCCAATTTTTTTATAAACTAGGTTCATAAATGTGAGAAAAGCATTCTGCACAGTTTCATCTACAGTGATTGAAGCATTTTTGGTAAATCATCATTTACTTAAAACATAGAAGTCGAAGTTGCGAGTGGTAAGAAATCAGGTAAGGAAGGTAGATTTCAGTACAGAGAAGGAACTTCAGAAGCACAAGAGTGGATGTAAGTATGTGGGAGGCAGTAATAGTAATCCACGCAGGGACTTGTCACAACCTCTCAGGACAAATTGTTAGGGCTCTTCA
>PITB01028078.1:0-19472 GCA_004024585.1 Paradoxurus hermaphroditus
AAATATATATCTTGTGGTGTAAAGAGAGGAGGTTCATTTCCCAGAATCTTCATCAATTTTTCCTTTTGGAATCTCTCTCTCTCTCATTAAGTATATCCTAATTTTATAACTTGTTATACTAGACTGGCTATAAAGGCTATCATTTTGCTTAAAATAACACAGTATCCAGTAATGCTAGGAATAAAACCATAAATACATACGGACCCCATGTCCTAGTTTAATCCCTGACTAGAGGAAAGAGAGTAATGGAATCACCACATGGGTTCTCAAATACTTCTACTCAGAGCTCTCTCGCCTGCTTCTATGACGGCACCTAACCACACACTCTACACACAAGAAAAGTTCAAGGTTGGCTCAGTCAAGCGCCAGGCTTTGAGGAGTATGCCTTAGTCAGCTCAGGCCGCTACAATAAGTTAACTGCAGATTGGGAGCTTAAACAACAAAAATTGTATTTCTTCTAGTTCTAGAGAATGGGAAATCTGAGATCAGGTGCCAACATGGTTGGGTTCTGATGAGAGCTCTCTTCCAGGCTTGCAGCGAGCATCCCTGCTGGGTCCTCGTATGGCAGAGAGGGCGCTTCAGCAAGCAAGCTCCATAATGTCTCTTCTTATGAGGACGCTAATCCCATGAAGGGGAACTTCACCTTCATAACCATATTACCTTCCCGAAGCCCTATCTCTAAATACCATTACATTAGCAATTAGGGTTTCAACATATGAATCTGGAGAGCTCACACAAATGCAGTCCATAGCAGACACTAAAACATCACTGGAATGAATTAAAAATATTGTACCGACAATCTCTACTTCTCATATAACTTCTTATGTACCAGCAATCTCTACTTCTGCTATAACTTCTTATGTTAATAATGAAACGGAAATTGGCCTTACTCCCACCAAAATATTGATCTTAAGTAAATTTTTTTACTAAAATCAATTTAAAAAAAAACACTTGTCAACAGTACCAGCTGATCCTATTGGGTATTTTTGTAGCATATGTGTCCAAGACTCCCAGTACAACCACAAGCTACACCAGCAACTGTCAGCTGAAGATTGCTTAGAGTCCGTGCTCTCAATCAGCTGAAACTTTGAGCAAACATTCAATGGCATAGTGCAGATTCCTGGAAACACATCACTCATTTTATTATCCAAATTCTAAACATTTTAATATGTCCCCCAATACATGTCTTGTTTGAAAAGTTATCAAAAAACCTGACAGGTTAAAAAAATTAAGAAAAAAAAAAACACTTTCTAGTACTGAATCCAGGAAAAAAATATCATTTTTAAAGATTTTCAATTATGGTAATATTTTGAAAATCATTAATATGGTTTTTCTTCTGACTTTTTGAGTAATTACTCAAAGTAAGTGACTATCACTTGAGTGGGCATGTGACTGGGGACAGAGGAGGATTTTTTTTCACTGAAAGAATGCAAAGAGAAAGAATAAAGTAATGCGTAGCTTCTAATATGCGTAATAAGATTATGCAGCAAGACATAACTTTGAACATCAGGTTTTCATTCTGATCCCATAATATATTTTCTCTGCTTTGTCCACTGCTGCATCCCCTATGACCAGAGCCTGGTACAATTTAGACATCTGACATTGAATGAATGAATGAATAATGAATGAATGAATGAATGAATGAGAGGGATCACAAATTCTTCTATCATCTCTTCCTTTAATATTCAGTCACTGGACCTGGAGTTTCCAAGTTAGCCTGGAGTTGGCAAACTCACAGAATTTTCCCATCGGGTAGAAAATACAACTTTGTTTAATAATGAAGACATGTAGTTCACTCCTCTATCAAAGGGAGAGAATGCAGTGCTGGGGGGCAGGAGGAGAGTTCACATCACCTCCCCAAGGAGATGATGGAAGAAGAGAAGAGAGAGCAAGAGAACCAGAAGTGTGTGCCCTGATTTCTATGCATTAGACAAGTAAGAATAACACTGAAGGCAGAAGAAAAGATGGACCCCGTTTTCTGTTTAGGACTCCTGAAGAAGATCGTCCCTGTGTGGCTCTGAACCGACATGGGGAGCGGCCACGTCAATTTGTAGTGTGGTTTGGTTAGATAAAGACAGTTGAGGATGTTTAGCATTTCTGAGCAGCCCTACCCACTTCTCTTGTGGCACAGTGTGGAGGGTAAAGAGGTCCTAACGTGAGCAAGGACTGCAGCACAGAAGGCCAGGTCCCAGGGATAAAGACAGCTACCTTCAGAGACGTGAATCTAGTGACGGCAGCATAGATCCTTCCAGTGTATTAGCTTCCCACTGCCATGGAACAACTTACCACAAGTTAACACACATTTCTTACCTCACAGCTTCTGTGGTCAGGCATAGCTGAATGGGGTGCCCTGCTCAGGGCTTCACAAGGCTACAGTCAAGGTGTCGGCAGGCTGCATTCCCAGTTGAAGGCTCAGAGAATCAGCTTCCGACCTCATTTAAATTGTTGGCAGAATTCACATCACAATAGCCACAGAATAGAGAGCCCTAAACTGTTTACTGGCTGTTGGGTTAAGGCCCCCTGCAGGTCTAGAGACCACCTACAGTTCCTTCCCACCTGGGCATTCTTAACATAGCTGCTTACCTCATCAAATGTGCAAAGAGAGTTTCTACTGTATGGATCTTTGACCTCTGGGAGGGCCAGTCCTTTTATGCACCTTCACCTGATTGAATCAGGCCCACCCAAGATGATCTTCCTTCTGATTTACTCAAAATCAACTGATTTGAAACTTTGATTATACCCATAAAATCCATTCACCTTTGCCATATAGTGTAACTTGGTCACAGATGTGACAGCCCACCACCTTCACTACATTCTGTTGATTTGAAGCAATTTATAGTTCTCGTGCCCACGAAAGGGGATTCATAAAGATCTGAACACTGAAATTATTGGGTGTCACCCTAGGGTCTGTTCTTCACACCAGGAAAACTAGGGTGGAACTCCCTCTACCCAGCAGAGAGGGAAAAGCAAACTGTGACTCATGTGGGGCAGACAGCAAGCAGGGCAATGACGGTGGTCATCGCCCCGCCCCAGCGACCACAAAGGCCATAGACACCCCCACCACATGGAATCATGCCTCCCTTTCCTCTCTGCAAATATCCAGAAACAATCTCAAAAGGAGACAAGGAAGGGAAAAAGGGACTGAAAATCTGAGATATTGACCATTCCCACCTCTAGAAACTAAGCTCTACCTAAACGAACTATGTAAATCATGAAGACAGAATTGAAAATCAGATACAGTTAGCCATTAATTTTTTAACTAGGATGACTTCGAGACAAAATAAAGGGCACATCCCTTTGCCCACATGTCCTGGAGAGGTGTGTAACAAAAGATCATTTTGACTGGCTGCACATACTTTTAGGAAGATTTTTAAAGGAAGCCCGTGTAAGTCATCTCTGTCCTTAGTGAACATGGATAATGCTACCCACTTACAAATGTTGGAACACCGAGAAATAAGACCACTTCAAATAAATTTAAATGTTGTGTGATGTTCAGTACAATAATCCTCTTATTTTGAACAGAAAGAACAAGGTATGAAATTTTTGCTAAGAGGAAGTCAGCTTCTGCTAAAAGAAAGTCGGGTTTTCCTTGTCTCTACTAAATACAGGTTGAATAATAAAAAATGCCTATTTAAATTGTTGTCAAAGGGTCAGCCAGTCCAACACATATACATGTCTCCCACTGGCCCTCGGCCACTGCACATGGATGCTGCTTACAACAGAAGACCTTGACAGACGTTTGTTAGAATTTAGAATACATTTTACCACATTAACTACCATTTCAACCATTTGTTATATGCTAAACACTATGTTCACTGTTTTGTATGTATAATCTCAGCAAATCATTAAAACACTATGAGGAATGTATAATTATGCCCATTTTATACATAAGAAAACGGTGGCATTGAAAGGTTAAGTAATTTGCCCAAGGCCACACAAAAGGTAAGCGGTCCTGCAGGAATTTAAACTCAGAGCCACAAGGTTCCAAAGGCCAAGCCTAAAATCTTTGGACTATGCCTGAAGGACTGGTCTACAAAAGCCTATTAAACTCCGAATGTAGCTGAATGCAATATTGTTATTGCACCTACAGTGTTCAGAAATAGTACGACAGGAAAATGTATTCCAAGTGTCACCTGGGGCAGACACCCTCCACTCCCTCCTGCAACCCTGGCAGGGGGGTGGTGAGAAGAGTAGAGCCTCTCCCAGCCCATCATGGTTTCCTACCTCCAGGGCAGAAAGAGGACTCCTGCAGCTCCAAGTCTGTGCTGGCTGTTTTCACAAGCTGAGGCAGAGTTAGTGATGGACACTTTGAGGGCTCCAAGCGGGTAAGCCTGGGAGTCCACAGTCTCCTGTCACATTAAAGCCCCAGGTCACTCCTCAGTCTGGGACAGTCCCCTGTCACCCCCTTACTTTCCTCCTCAGGCCCCAGGCCTATCTCCTCCTTCCTTTCTACTGCCACTGTTTGTCACTCCCAGTCAAGGATTCTCTTTTCTCTAACCGCAAAACAGAAGCTGGTCTCACATCTTCTGAATTTTAACCCTCTTATCAGAGAAGAAGCAAATCAGAAGTCCCCCATTCATCCTACCCTTCCTATAAGATGTGGGAGCTCACATTTGCATGTAATTTTCAGTGACCAGACTGAGAGATTCAGGTGAAAAGGAGGTGACTGTAACCAGTTGCTATGACAACAGCGAGATATAAAATGGCATAGCAATTCATAGGACAAGCTTTCAAAATTACATAAACTTGAAGTATTACAAGAAACCATTGAAAACTACATATATAAAAATGACTGGCCAATTGAAAGAATGAAGTATATCATACAAATAAACCACCTTGAATTAATCAGGTAATTAAAGATACGTATACAATTTTAATCCTGAAGAGACTATAAGAAAGAAGGAGAATTACAATTCTGTTGCCTCTGTAAAGTGACCCGTCAATCAAACTGATGCAACTGCTTTCATGTTAAAATGTTCCACGTCCACGACTCTAAGAATTAAGTCAGCAAAGTTACAAGGCTAACATCATGAAACAGAAGTGTTTGCCTTCAACGTTTAACACTGTTGACTATTCTCTCCCTTAAAACTTTCTCTCTCTTGACTTCCTAACGCTGCACTCCTCTACAATCTTCCCTGCTCCCGGATCACTCCCCTCCTGCTCCTGGTTTCTCCAAAGTTTCGTGGATGGTTCTCATCCCTTCGGCATCTATGACATGTCCTCAATTGTCACCTCTTACCTGATGACTCCCAAATCTACATGTCCACTCCCGAAACCTCTCCGGAGACGCAGACTCACGTTCCAACTGCGTAAAGAAGTCTCCACTCGCATGTCTAATAGCATCTCAAAATCAGCACTTCTATATTTGAGCTTAAAGATTGTTTCCCTAATGAGGTTAATGGCACCGACATCTTCAAGAAATTTAGGCAAAAAAAGGTTTTTAGTCCTTGTCTCTTCATTCTCTCCCATTTCCAGGCACTAAGCTCGATGAATGCTACCTCTGCAGTTGCTGTTGAATCTATCGGCTCCAGTATAATCGATACGGCACCACCAAGTCTGCATTCTACTTTTCATCCAAACTTACAGCAATGGGCTCCCAACTTCTCTCCCTGCTTACAGGCTTTCTTGAGTTCAGTGTTGCCCACACACTCCTGATTATGAGAATCATGAGGGGTTTTTTGTAAATAAAGGTTCCCGGGCTTAGCCTAAGACCTACTCAGTCAGACTCTACCACAGAGGGACTCGAGAACTTACATTTTCCCTAATCAGATATCTAATCAGATAAATATAGTTTACTCACTACTACTAACCGACTGAATTCATAGCCCTGGACCAAAATTTCTCATGCTTCCCAATGCTGGTAAAAGTAAGTCCAAACTCCTGCCTTTCCATTCAAGACCTTCTCTAGTCTCGTCTACACATGTCCTTCCAGTCACCTTCCCCATTGTCACCTCTCATATACTTCCTGCCCAAAACCACACTCTTGGTCACGCCAGAACTTTTTCTGCATTTTTCCATCATAATATGTTTTTGTTATTTTATTTATTTACTTTGACAGAGAGAGAGAGAGAGGGTGAGTGGGGGCGAGGGGAAGAGAGAGAGAGAGAGAGAGAAAGAGAGAGAGAATCCCAAGCAGGCTCCACACTGTCAGCAGAGAGCCCAACACAGGGTTCACCCCATGAACCATGAGACCATGAACTGACACAAAATCAAGAGTGGAGGCATGGAGAGGTATAGATTCCATCTATAAAATGGAATCATGATGCTACCTATATCATAGGGCTGTCGTAAGAATTACATGGGACAGTTCATGGCAAGTACACGTACCTCAAGAAATAGTAGTCATTATTACTACTGCACAATTATCACTGTCCAAAAAGCCCTTTTGTTCTACTTGGGCAAATAGGACACAAAACTAAAAAAGACTAACCATCAACCCATTCAGGGCTCTTTTTTCTTTTCCATCTTCTTTCCTCTCAGTACACAGCTATCCTGTACACAGAATAATGGACAAAACACTCTGAGACACAGAGGAAAGGGCTCAAAATTTAGAAAGATCCAGTACTGAAACATCATACACAACTCTGATATGCAAGGCCTTATTCCAGGAAGCAGAGTCTACCCGATGGTTCTAGATCTAAACAGTACAGGGCAATTCCTATCTAACGCATGACAAACAGCAAGAACTGAGACTCACCTCCTGTTGAGAGACTTCACCAGCCAATCTCATAGTGGCCTTCTCATTGTCCCAATGGAGGACAGTAACATCTCAGCTTGTGATTTTTGTACTGTTACCTAGTGGTAATGTGTTTTTCTACCCCATACCATTTGTCAAATAACTAAACGTATATGATGGCAAGTAATTTTTTTAGTGACTAGAGAATGGACAAGGGGAGCTTACACTCTAAAGGCACATTTCTCCCCATTAGGTCTCATGGTCAAGGTTTTATGGGATTAAGGCGAACAGGGAGGGCTGGTAAGCAAGCCGACCCCAGGGTTTTTCCAGGAAGGGAAAGAAAGCTTTTCAGAATCCAAGTGCCTTCTTTTCTTTCTTTCAGTGGGTACAATCCAATCTGTCCTGGTGTTGGTTGGTGTGGTTTTGTTAATACAATCAGATGATAACGATCCCAAGGTCATCTGGAGGGGTTAGCATAGCATCAGAACTGCATCAAACCTACCAAAAACTGGGTGAGGGGCTTGCTCAGAGCAAGCTTCTGGCATCCAGCCTTAGTTTCTGGTAGCAAGCAGCATCTGTAAACAGGGCTAAAAATTGGATTATTGTTGTTGGTTTGGAGCTTGTTAGAAAGTCCCTGGTGACAATACTAAGGCAGTTTGACCAATGCTTCTTTTCAGACAACCTTCCTTCCCACTCTGGTTCATTGTTTCTTCACTCATCATCTCAACCATTCCTCTACCGCAAAAAATGTTCAAGAAGATATATTCTCTGAAAGATTTAACAGGTCCTTTCATGCCCATTCATGAAACAGTCCAGTGGGGGTTACCTTTCCCAGTACACTTTTTTATCTTCTTGTGGATAGACGAAAGAGGTAAGGTGAATTCCATTACTCTCTTACATGGGGCATAAGGCTTTACGATTTTCTACAATCATTTGTCAAGTGTTTTTTGTTCAAAACATGATTTCTGGATTCAATTTCTTGGTCTAGTCCATATTGTAGGCCACAGCTTATGCACTGACAAAGATTCTCTGGGGACAAGTGTTTATTGTGTGTAATTCCCACAATGCTCCGTATTGAAAGCCAACCAAAAACCAAGGTAGTATGTTGTCTGGTAATTCATTCTCAGAGGCTCAATGTCTGTGTTTCTGTATATCTATATTTTTTTCATGTTCATTTACTTTTGAGAGTGAAGGGGAGCATGAGAAGGGGGAGAGGCAGAGAGAGAGAGAGAGAGAGGAAGACAGAGGATCTGAAGCAGGCTCTGCACTGAGAACACATATCCCTGTGTGGGGCTTGAACTCACAAACCATGAGATCATTACCTGAACCAAAGTCGAATACTTAACCAACGAGCCATCCAGACGCCCCTGTGTTTCTGTACATTTAAAGGGAAAACTTACTTTCCTGCAAGGTATTATTTTTAAGTTTATTTCTTTATTTTGAGAGAGAGAGAGAGAGAGAGAGAGAGAGAGAGAGAGCAGGGAGGGGCAGATAGAGAGGGAGAGAGAGAGAATCGCAAGCAGGCTCTGTCAGCATAGAGCCCATCTCAGGACTCAATCCAACAACTGTGAAATCATGACCTGAGCCAAAATCAAGAGTTGAAGAAGCCATCCAGGTGCCCCTGAAAGATATTTTTTAAATTCTTCCCAGTTCTAATAGCCTTTTTGATAACACCTTTATTGAGATACAATTCACATATAATAAAACTTACCCTTGTAAAGTGTGCAATTCATCATTTTTTAATATATTCAGAGTTGTGCAAGGGTCACTATCTAATTTTAAAACATTCTCATCACTCCAAAAAGATATTCTGTACTCCTTTACACACACTTTCCGTTCCCCCTGCCCTAGCCTCTAAAAACCACATGAATTTACTTGTTCTGGACATTTAATTCTCATTTAAATGGGAATATACAGTATATTGTCCTAAGGGTGACTTCTTTCACTTAGCATGTTTTCAAAGTTCACCCACATTATAGGATGTTTCAGTGTGTCATTCCTTTTATCCTTGAATAAGATTTCATTGTGTGAATAGAGCATATTTTGATTATCTGTTCATCGATTGGACATTTGGGTAGTTTCTGCTTTACAGATATTATAAATAATGATGCTATGACTATGTGTATGCAGGCTTTTGTATGGTTATGTTTTTATTTCTCTTGGGTATATGGCTAGTAGAATTACTGGGTCATATGATAACTCTATGTTTAACATTCTAAGAAACTGCAAAATCATTTGCCAAAGTGAGTGTACCAGTTTTACAGTCATGCCCGCAAAAAAGATTCCAATGTCTCTACATCCTCACCAGCCCTTATTTTAGTTCCTTTCTGTTTTTAATAGCCATCCTCGTGGCTGTAACACCGTATTGTGGTTTTGATCCGCATATGCCTAAAAACTAATGAAGTTAAACATCTTTTCATGTGTCTTTTGGCCATTTGTATATAACCCTTGGGAAAATGTCTATTCAGATCTTTTTTCATATTTTAATAGGGCTCTTTTTCATTTTTATTTTGGATTTTTAAGAGTCCTTTCGAGATATAAGTCCCTAATAAGATATATGATTTACGAATATTTTATCAGTTTCTTTTGATTTTCTTGATGGTATCAAAGAAGCTTTTAATTTTTATGAAATCCAATTTATATTTTTTTTCTTTTATCATTTGTCATATCTAAGTAATCATTGTCTAACTCATGGTCACAAAGGTTTGGTCCATGCTCCTTCTAAGAGTTGTACATTTTTGTCTCTTATGTTTAGGTTTATGATTCATTTTGAGTGAATTTTTGTCAATGGCTATTAGTTAGGGGTCTAACCTCATTATTGTGCTTTTGAATACCCAGTCGTTCAGGCATCATATGTACAAATGACTATTCTGACCTCATTGAATTGTTTTGACTTGTCAAAAATCAATTCACCACAAAAATAAGAGTTAATTTCCAGGCTCCAAGTCCTCCAAATTTGTTCTTCTTTTTCAAGATTAGTTTGGCTATTCTGGGTGCCTTGCATTTCTATAGGACTTTTCAGATCAGCCTATCAGTTTCTGCTGCAGAGGTAGCTGAGTTTGTTAAGGATTATATTAAATCTATAGGTAAATGTGAAGAGTATTTTGATCTTAACAATACTCTTCCAATCAATGAACATAGGATGCCATCCCATTTATTTAGGTTTTATTTCATTTGTTCTTTTAGCAAGGTTTTCTGGTTTTGTGTGTACAAGTTTAACCGTGATTTTGTTTATTGTTAACCATTGTATTCTTTTTTGGTGCTATTTAAATGGAATTGTTTTCTCAATTTCATTTTTGAGTTGTTCTTTGCTAGTGAATACACAGAACAATTCATTTGCATATATTGTTCTTGTATTGTGCAGTCTTGCTGAACTCATTATCAGTGGGGGGGGGGTGTAGGTGTGTGTATTCCTTGGAATTTTCTGTATGCGAGACCATATTATCTTTGCCGTCTGCAAATAGAGATAGTTTTACTTCTTCCTTTCCAATCTACAAGTCTTATATTTCTTTTGCTTGCCTAATTGACCTGGCTAGAGCCTCCAGTACAACGTGGAAAAGAAGTAATGAGAGTGGACATCCTTGAATCGCTCTTGATCTTAGGGGGAACATCTCTAGTTTTTCATCATTGACTATGATGTTATCTGTGGGTTCTTCATAAATTCCTTTTTAGGAGGTTGCTGTTGTTGCCTGTGGTAACAAACTTAACACGAGATATACTCTCTGAATAATGTTTTAAGTGCACAATACCATATTGTTAACTAGAGGTACTATGGTGTACAACATATCTCTAGAACTTATTCATGTTGTATAACTAAACTTTATACCCAGTGAACAACTTCCAATTTTCCTCTCCCCCCACCATTCCCTGGAAACTACTATTCTATTTTCTGCCCCTGTAAGCTTGAATATTTTTAATACCTCATAAAAGTGTATGTACTTGAAGTCTTTTGTGACTGATTTATTCTACATAGCATAACATCTTCCGGGACCCATTCATTTTGTTGCAAATTGTATTATTTCATTTTTTAAGGCTTAATAACATTTCATTATATATGTATATAATGTATACATATATACATACATACCATTTTCTTTATCCATTCATCGGTTGCTAGACACTTGGGTTGTAGCTATTGTGAATAATGATGCAATGAACATGGGAGTCCATATGACTCTTCAAGATCCTAATTTCAATTCTTTGGGATATATATATCCAGAAGTGTGAGTTCTGGATCATATCAGTTTACATTCCCATCAACAGTGTGTAAGGGATTCAACTGCACCACAACTTTGCCAATACTTGTTCCCTTTGGGTTGTTTGTTTGTTTGTTTGTTTTCAATAACAGCCATTCTTATAGGTGTGAGGTGGTTTCTCATAGTTTTGATTTCCATTTCCTTGATGATTAGTAATGTTGAGCACATTTCACATACCTGTTGACACTTTGTATGTATTCTTTGAAGATGTGTCTATTCAAGTCCTTTGCCCATTTTTTAATGAGTTTATTTGTTTTTGTTTTTGTTTTTGTTTTTGTTTGCTATTGACTTGTAAGAGTTCCTAATATATTTTGGAAATTAACTCCTCATGAAAGATATGGCTTGCAAATATTTTTCCCCACTTCCTAGGTTGCCTCTTCACTCTATTGTTTCCCTTGATTGGTTTTCAAATATTGAACAACTTTGCAATCCTAGGATAAGTCCCAGTTGGTCATCATGTATTATTCTTTTTTTATGTTACTAGATTTGGTTTGTTAGTATTTTGTTGAAGATTTTTATATCTATATCCATAAGCAATATTGATCTGTTTTCTTTTCTTTTGAAGTCTTTGTCTGATTTTGGTAACAAGGTAACATTGGCCTCATAGCATGAGTTGGGAAGTGATTCTCTTCTATTTCTTTTTTTGGAAGAGGAATTTATATTAATTCTTTAACATTCATAGAATTCACCAGTGAAAACTTCTGGGTCTTATTAAGGCATTTTTTATGGCCTAACATATGGTCTATCTGGAAATGTTCCTGTGCACCTGAGAAGAATCTGTATTCTGCTCTTTTGGGGTAGAGTGCTCCACTTGTGTCTGCAGGTCTAGTTGGTTTATAAGTAGTATGGTTAGAGTCCTCAGCAAGAGTGTCTAATGGCTCCTATTTTCCTATGAATGGGCCATAGTTTACTGTTTCTTACGTGTCTCACAATTTTTTGTTGACAACTGAACATTTTAAAGTTTCTTTATTTTGAGAGAGAGAGAGAACATAAGAGAGGGGAGAGAGAAATGGAGAGAGAATTCCATTCCTGACACAGGGCTCACACTCATGAATCTGAGATCACAACCTGACCCAAAACCAAGAGTCTGACACTTAACAAGCTGAGCCACCCAGGCGCCCTGAAAACTGGGCATTTTTTTATCTTTATTTATTTTTTGAAAGAGAGACACAGAGTGCGAGAGAAGGAGGAACAGAGAGAGAGGGAGACACAGAATCCAAAGCAGACTCCAGGCTCTGAGCTGTCAGCACAGAGCCGGGCAGGGTTCGAACTCAGGAACTGTGAGATCCTGACCCAAGCTGAAACGGATGCTTAACCAAATGAGCCACCCAGGCACCCCAAAAACCAGGCATTTTAAATAATATAGTGGGACAACTCTGAAAACAAGATCCCCTCCCCACACACACATACAAGCAGCTTTGGTTTTGCTGCCCGTCGTCGTTATTCCTGCTGCTGTTTGTTTAGTGACTTCCTTGCACTGTGAATTCTGTAAGCCTGAATTTTTTGTCACGTGCTGCTCCTGAAGTCTCTGTTCAGTTAGCTTAGTGGTCAGCTTAGGACTGAACAAAACTTTCATTGAATGCTCTGAACCAATAAGTCATAGCCTTTGCAGAGGGACGTGTGTGTGTGTGTGTGTGTGTGTGTGTGTGTGTGTGTGTGTTGGACATGACTTCAACACTGGGAGTCTGAAATCTACCTCAGCCTTTACTTTCCGCTTGTGCAGAAGGTCAAGGTCAGCCAGAGGTGAAAAATCAGGATGTTCCCACATCTTTTCGGGACGCTGCAAAACCCTGCGTGTATGCACAGCCTCCTACAACCCCGGGAAGGTCAGCCCCCCTATACGTCTCATTGCATGTATTCTACGATTAAGCTTTTTGTCCAGCCTCTTGTTTGCCCCAACTGGTATTATTATCTCAGGCAGCTGAGCGTTAAACAATTGCTGCTGATTATTTTGTTTTCGACAAACATTGTAGAGACAAGATTTTTCCCACTAAGTAAGCTCAGAGTTAAATCAAATGGAGACAACCCCTGTGAAGTGGTCTTTTCCAAAGGGGTGCCAGACAGGTCAACTACTGACAATTCTCTGGGGATGGGCTTTTATTTTTCCTCCTCAGTATGTAACGCTGCATTTCCCTAACTAGCATGCTTGTGAGGCTGCTGGTTTTCAAGGCTCCTGCAGAGATTGGAAAGGGGATGGGAAGACACCAAGTTAAAATGCCACAGAGCTCACTGTTCTTACCAAGATCCAACCATTTTTCTTGAATAAATGACCCTCCTATGGTTGCAAGTCTTGGGTTAATTTTCAGACTTCGAAAAAAGGTTGATTTTCACAATCAGTGCCTGTGTTTTGCTGCTTCTACAGAAGAGGAGATTTTTGGAGGTCTTACTACACCTTTTCCAAAGCGCTTCTTTGCCTAACAGCCTTTGCAAAGAGTGGTATTTGAAAACAATTGTATCTTGAATAACTCTCCAAACTCAATAATAAAAAAAATAAAAATCTCATTTTTAAAAATGCAAATAAAAACCATGAGCCAACACTCCATCAAGAAAGATATATGGAGGGCAAAGAAGTACATGAAAATATGCTCAACATCTTTAGTCATGAGGGATATGCAAATTTAAGCCACAGTGAAATACAACTACACACCTACCACAAGACCTGCAATTTTAAAAGAAAGGAAGAAAAAGACTGACGATGCTAAGTGCTGGTAAAGATGCAGAGAAACTGGAACACTCACACATTGCTGATGGTTGTGCAGAATGGTCCGATCACTGTGAAAAAGTTGGGCGGTCTCTTATCAAGTTAAAAATGCCCTAAAAACTACTCCTAAGTTTTTATCCAAAGAAAATAAAAATATATGTCCACATAAAAACCTGTATATAAATGTTTTTAACAGCTTTGTTCACGGTCACCAAGAAGTGGACACAACTCAATGTCTATCAATTGCACGTAAAAAGGAACAAGCTACTGGCATGTGCCATGATGTGGATGAACCTCCAATGTGCATTGGGCTGCCAAAAGAACCAGACTGAAACGTTACATGCCATAGGAGCCCCTTTAATCACATTTCAGAAAAGACAAAAATAGGTAACTAGAAAATTAGTTAGTGGTTGCCAGGGGGTGGGGTTGGGAGAGAGGAGTCACTACAAAGAGGCATGAGGGAACATTTTGGGGTGAGGAAAAGATTCAATAAGAAAGTTTCTGACTATATGCACTTATTTATATTCATAAAATCACCCAGTTAAATGAAGTAAATTTTTCTGTATTTAATTGTACTTAATCTGAACTTGACCTAAAAGAAAAAAAAAAAAAAAAAAAGAATCCTCCCTGCTCTAAACATCATTGGTTAAACTATCTTTAGATTACTTTCTTCCCTTAGCCAATTTCTTTTTTTTTTATGTTTACTTATTTATTTTGAGAAAGAGACAAAGAGAGAACAGGGCAGGGCAGGGGCAGAGAGATGGGGGGGAGAGAGAGAAAGAATCCCAAGAAACACTGACAATGGGGCTCAATCTCAAGAACCATGAGATCATGACCTTAGCCAAAATCAAGAGCCGGACACTTAACTGACTAAGCCACCCAGACACCCCCCTCGACCGATTTCTAAACACGAGTTGTTTAAACACACTATCTAGAGTTACAATTTATCCTTCATGAAGCATATAACAATGTCATTACATCTTGAGTTGACATCACACAAAAGGTGTAAGAGAATTTGATAGGAGAGAAGAAAGAAATTAATTTGACAACATAGCCAGTTAAAAGGTGTAACGATAAGATTCAATGTAGCATTTTTAGAACAAAAAGATAAAAACAACATAAATGTGCATCAATAGCTGATTGGCTAAATGGTACTATAAAACTATATCATAGAACATTATATAATGATTAAAATAATTATATAATCATAGATCAATATTTATTAACATGGAAAGGTATCTATAGGATTTTGCTAGGTTAGAAACAAATTACTAAATAGTCTCCAAATATGGTTTTGTTTTGGAAATGCCTGGTAAAATACCTCCCACAAAGTAAATGTTGGATATCTCTTGGCAGAGTGATTATAGGTAGTTTGAATTTTCCTCTTGGCTGAGGGACATTTCCAGGATCACCATGCTACTTGTCTCAAGAGCTATTAGCCTGAGTCTGGAGTTGTCTGGGTAATAGATCCCATCATTGTTTTGCACCCCTTGATTCAGCAAAACCAGAAGCCCAGGCTGTGAGGGCATGAGGAGCCCGAAGATGATAAACGAACATCGTATTTGAGCCTAAGTGTGCTTTACTGAGCCTCACGCAGGAGACCTTCTGTATATTTTTTAACACCAGCACAAGGGAGGTGCACTTGGCTCAGATGAATGTTCCAAGTTTATAACAAAAGTATATATGCAGAATTGCTCTACCCTCAGGTATAAAAGGCTGGGTATGGAAGGAAGTACTGAGCTTCCAGAGTTTCCACAATAGTGTGCCTACTGGGGAGGTCCTTTTAAGCTGATCTGGATAATACTGCTATGCCCTCTTTGTATAACCTCGAGATAAATAAACCTTGTTTGATTTATCCAAATGTTATCTGTGCCTGGTCAATCTGAACCTACTACAATTGACATTTATTAATTCGGTTAGTTTCTATTTGTAAAAAAAGAAAAGGAAACCTATTTAGTGAATCTGTAACGTCGTTCATAACAAATAAAATGAGAAAGACAACCTGCTGGTTATAAGTCAGGGAGTCTTCATTAAATTAAAATTGACAGTTCTCTTTGAACAATGGATTCTGAGTTCTTTCAAAGATATGCCTCAGGCTTATTGCCTATCTGTTATAATTCATTATAGTTTTCTACTATAGAATTGATTAAGTTATACAAAATTTGTTTAACAAAGAAACTTCCACTGTACAAAGCAATCTCTGGAGAAAATGTTTTTTAAAATAATATTCTTTCTAAGCCATCCTAAAAGCTAAGTATGATTTAAAAAGCGAACGGAGAAGACTGGTTGTAAAACAAACAACCAAAAAGCTATTGAAAGGACTACAATAAATCAGCTGAGAAAGGGCAGGAATCTGATTTGAAGAAACTACTTACATCCACACCAGAAGCCGTCATGGTAGGATGGAAATTATCTTCTTTTTTAGTGTCTGCTTACACAGCAAGTATTGGGGGAAAAACTGAAAACACACAAACATCTACATAAAAACACATGCACCAAAAAACCAGGGGGAGGGGCAGAGGGGAAAGGAAAAAAAGACACAGAGAGGGAGGGAGATAAAACATAAGAGACTCTCAAAGACTAAGAACAAACTGAGGGTGAGGGGGTGACTGAGGGGGGAGAGGGGGTGACGGGCATTAAAGAAGGCACCTGTTGGGATTAACACTGGGTGTTATATGTAAACCAATTTGAAAATAAACTATTATAAAAAAAAAAAACATGCACCAAAACAAACACACAAAACCAAATTGCTGGTGCCTACCCAATTACATTTCCTGGTGGAACTGAAGAATAATTAACTCTAATCAAATAATTAAGAACATAGGATGTAAAACATGCCAAATTTGTCTTGATCTCAGATCTAGCACCTTTTGAAGTGCAGACATGATTACTGCCTCATTTAAATACTGTGAGTCATATTCCAAGTAACACAAGCCTGGAAAACTGAGTGGTACTGCAATGAAGCTTACGTTCATAAAGCGTTTAACAAACGCCACACAGAGAACCAATCCTTCCACACGACCTAGTGTTTGAAAAGACTCTTATCTCAGACAATCAACAGAATAATCTGGAGTTTTTATTTGCTTGGCATTCATTATACCTAACACTTTTGGCCATGGCAATCATACATCCCAGATTTTCAAGACATGTCTGATTTTCTGTGTTTCCACTATTGCATACTTTGTCCTACTTTTTAGACTGAAAAATACAGTCTTCCTAATGATAGCATAAAAGAGAGGGCTGTTGCTAGCAAGGAAACCACTTGGGAAGACCAGAACAGTATAAGCTGGTAGAGAAATAAAATGGAAGTGATCCAGTGGCTAGAAAAAGCTCAGAGGAGCAAAATCACACTAGCCTCATTGTAGTCAAGGCTTCAGAACATATGCGGAACTTTCTCTAACAGAACTGAGAGTTGTAGATCTGAGTATCGTCAGAACTTTAGATAGGTGTTACAAGATTGAAAAGCATGCTTGTAGTATTAATGCTACAGAAATAATCAAGAGCAACTGTGTCTAAACTTTTTGATCACATATCTATCCCCTTGGGAAAAAAAATTTTTTTGAGCACTCACTTCCAATACATGTATATTTATTTATTTATAAATCTATAGGTACTACTGTGCTTCACTACTATTATTTGGCATCATATGTACTTCAATGAGGTTGATCATTAACAACTGTTTTTTTTTTTCAAACTCTTCTTGATGGTTTCAAACTGCAATTGTTTTATGATATGACTGATAAAGAGTTAAAATTTAAAAACTCGGAGATCAACTGCAATTTCTTTGTTGTTCTGTGGCATTACTAGTTTACCTTCAATCCAAACTTCTTGGCTTGGAATCCTATTAAGCCACTTGTTCATTTTGTGAGAGGTCTTCTTTGCATTTAATTAATCCATTTAATCTATAGATTCACTTAACCAGGCATATCCGGACTGCAAAATACCACAACATGCTAGACAGGACACGAGAGTGAGAATCGTGAACCATGGAGACCCAATGCCTCCCATCTCATCTATGTGACATATGACATGTGATATATACATACATTAAGGAAAGGAGCCAGTGCCAAACTGCATATTAAATATTGGTAAAGCTTAATTTCTTTCTCACATAAGTAATACATAACAAGTTTAGATGGAAGTTCTAGTATTTTCTACATGAATCTTAACAGATGGTCTTGTTTAATTACCCCCGTCCCACAATGTATGCAAGAATAACTCTCAAAATGATACTAGAAATAACCAGTATACTAATAATCAGTATTAACTGATTAATATTGAATTCCATGTAAGAGAAACCATGTAAGTATTATAAGGAAAGGGCAGGTCACTAAGTTACCTGAGACCAAACAACAAGACGAAAACACTCAAGTACTGAAGAACGCACCTCTATATGGGGTCAGTCCGCTGGACCCATCATCCTGGAATCTAATCTTTATACTTTCCAGAACCATTCTATAGGAAATGTAGTAATGACCCTCCATGGTATTATCCTCAGTTACAGCTCAGTATTTGTTATTCATCTTCATAACTTTCTATCGTCCCCATTGGTGCCATCTTCTTCCTAAACAATGAATATTTTAAAACTCCATTTCTCAACCAACAGAATCCCAACTTAGTACACTTTGGGACATTTAACAAGATCACTCTAATAGACTGTCCATCCAAAGTCCCCATCAACCGACCCACAAAGTCCTTAGTCATCTTCTCTCACACAAGGACACTGTCCAAACTGGTCCCTTATTACCATCTAATTTAGGCCCATCGCACTCCTCTGAATTTTCCCATTTTCCTCAGTCCTCCATCTGTCATACTCTTCAGTTTACAAGACATCTCAGACAGGCTATTTGACTGCTTAAACAAATTCAGAAAGACGCAGAAAGCCACTCAGCCTTACTTTCACATCCCTTTCCAGGGCCCTAAGGGCATTACCACATGCCACTGGCCTCAGAAAGGATCATTTATCCCACATCGCTGTCTGCACACATCTTGTACTTAGAGTGCTGCCAGCGTCTGCTGTTGCTAACTTTGAAACACCTGAATTTCAGTGCAATCACTGGATTTGGGGGTTTTTTCCAGGCTTACCGAGGTATGATGGACAAATAAAAACTATATGTATAAGGTAATGATTACCACAATCAAGTTGATGAACACATCCATCACCTCACATAATTACTGTTTTTTCTCTGCAGTAAGAACACTTAGGATCTACTCTATTAGTAGATCGCAGGTACAGAATACAGTATTGTTAACTGTTGAGACGCAGTGGCCTTGAGCGGTGTTTTGGGAGCCTGAGGCCTTGAGAGATGTTGAGAGTCAGAGACCTTGAGCGGTGTTGGGAGCCGAAGGCTTTGAGTGCAGCCTTTGTCCTTGAGTCGGGACCGCAGCCAGGTCGTGTGGGGAGGTTCAGAATGCCTTTGTAAAGTTTGATATAGCAAAATACATTTTGCCTGCTGAGAACTTGTGAGAGGAGATGTGCCTCGCACATACACCACCCTCAGATTGTGGATAAATACCCGAGTGAAAATAAACTCGGGGCTGGTGACGCTTGGGAGTGCCAGCCCTCCCTTAACAACTGTGCCTTGTGTATCAGTTCATCCTCGCCCCCGATCAGGAACCGTTCGATTCCTCGACGGCTGGTCTGCCGCAGTTAACTATGCTTGCCATGCTGTACATTAGATCACCTGAATTTATTTATCTTACAACTGCAAATTTGTAGCATTTGACCAGCCTTCAACTTCTGGGAACCACCATTCCACTGTCTGCTTCTATGAGTTCAATCTTTTTAGATTCTACATAGAAGTGAGATCATATAGTATTTGTCTTGCTGTGTCTGGCT
>PITB01028079.1:0-19469 GCA_004024585.1 Paradoxurus hermaphroditus
CAGTGTGGTTTTGATTTGTGTTTCCCTGATGATGAGTGACTTTGAGCATCGTTTCATGTGTCTGTTGGCCATCTGAATGTCCTCTTTGGAGAAGTGTCTATTCATATCTTCCGCCCATCAAGAAATGTTTTTATTAAAATAACTGTTTTACTTAAATTTGACTTTTTAAAAACATTAATATTTATTATTATTTATAATAATATATTATGGCATTATATGTAAAATAACTAAAAATGCATTAACATAAAATAATAATTTATTTAAAATTAAATTAAAATACTATCAGGAAGGGGTGCCTGGGTGCCTCAATCAGTTAAGTGTCCGACTCTTGATTTTGTCTCAGGTCGTGATCTCATGGTTTGTGAGATCAAGCCCCACGTCAGGCTCTGCCCTGACAGCATGGATGCTTGGGACTCCCTCTGTCCCCTCTCTACCCCTTCCCTGCTCATGCTTACTCCTTCTCTCTCAAAATAAATAAATAAACATTTTAAAAAAAAATACTGTCAGGGAACAAGAATTTACTGTCTTCTACAAAAGTCCTTCTAACTGGACTAAGAATTAGATTGACATGACACAGATTAACAGGAGAAAATCACATTTAATCTCATATGTGTGGAAAATCCACACAGACATAGAAATTCCAAAGACAATCAGGCAAAATAAGGTATATATGTCATCTTGAACTAAGGAGAAGGAAGAAGGTAAAGGTCTGTAACTTCAGAAGAAATGAATGCATCTTACAGGGCAATAAGAAGAAGAGCAGATGTTTAGTAATTAGCCCTAGTATACAGTTGGGTCACTCAGATAAAAAAGTCTCTGCTTATAACCATTATTCTGGAAAAGACCCTTCCAACTAGACACCCCCACCCATAGATTCTTTTATGTAGTTAAGGGAGGGGCAAAAGGTTTTTCTTGAGCCCGCAGTCTATATTGCCTTCAGCTCAGATTAATCTTCATATCAAAATGGCCGTCTTAGGGAGGCCTGCCCTCAGCTCCTAGAGTTCCCTCCTCTGAAATTTTCCTAAAGTGTTACACGTTAAAAGTTGAACTGGTAGGTTGTTTTATCTTGATGAACCAGTCTCTTAGTCCTGACAGTAGGTCACTTTGGTGAAACTTATTTCAGGAGGCAATGATGCAGGTGTATTCTCAAAGTTAGGCCTGTTGCCAAATCCCAAATTTGGCTGCATGTTTCTTGAAAGGCCAATTGATATTCAAGAGAGAGGCGTTGATTGGGAAGGAATATTAGCTTTATTCAGAAGGCCAGCCATCTACCTCTTCTGGGAAGAAGATAGAATCTTTTCCAAAAGCCGCCTCCGAAGATTTTTCCTAGCCAAGAGGGTTTTAAAGAGACAGGGGTCATTGATCAGTGAGGGGGTGCAGTGGCCTGTAACATTTCCTGACTCCGTGTAGATATAATGGTGCCTATTTGCAGCTGTTAGATGTTATGTCAATGCTTGAGGGTTGTGCAAAAGATCTAATTTCTGTTTTGTAACTTGCGTAGTCTTTCTGTTCTCCTTCTAAAAGGAATGTAAGATTTATACATCTACAAAGAGAGTTAATAACTCAATCATACAAACTTAAGAACACCTACTAAACATCACCATGCTAGTTATAAAGATCGAAGCAGACTCAGGACTAGGACTGTGGGTTAAGTACTCAGGTATTCAAAACGAGGCATTTCTATGAAAAACAAGAGAAAAACAATGAATCAAATGTTTGATCAATGGATCAAATCCAATCCAAATGGATTGGATCAGTTGTTAAGCCAGTTTCTGGGTTCTGAAGGTAGCCAGCTGAAATCAAGGTATCCTCCAAATGACAAACTCAAAGCATCTTCAGATAGAGTGAGGGCAGGTAGTGGCAATCTGACAGATCTTCTTAGTTTGCAGTTCAAATGTCTCTGGTGATCTCTGAGTGGCTCAATAAGAAATAGGCATGAAGATTGTCTATATATGAGATATTGTGGCAATTTCTCTGAAGTTTACATTAAGTCATTTAAATTTAGTTGGCAGGGCTTCAGGAAAAAAGGCAGTTTAAGTTCCCAAATGATTCCAAGTTAGAAAGATGAGAGAAAAATCACAATGTTAGTTTGGAGAGTTATAGCCAGGCATTGGAGGACACTAGAAGAAATCAGGATCCAGTCTACTTTATAATGAATAGTATTAAAATCTAATATCTGCAAAGGTGTGTTACTGAAACATATTTTATTTGTACAAATCACCCTCATTTTTACCAAAGCTAGCCAAATTAATATTAATTTGTTTGCAAAATAAGACTAGTTTCAAAAAAGTTGACCTGATTATTTACATAAGTGCAGTAAGAATAGTGGTTCACTATAGAGACTCTTTAAAACCTGCATTGTTGGAACTTCTTATAAGGAATCTCTAGGTTGAACTTTTAACAGCCTCCCAAGGCCCAATGCCAACCCAAATATTTACTATCAGACTTTGCTTGCCATATACCTGTAGATGTGGGTGAATTCCTCTCTTTTGGTGGTCCCCAAAATATGGTTAGTTTCCTGCACCTGCCAAGAAGTGACCTTCTTTATTCACCTGGTAAGGCTGATGGGAATTCTGTAAACAAGGTATCAGACTGAGTTTTCCAAGGGACTTCATTAGCTCCATAATGTCAACCTTAGTTCCTTAAATTAGCTGTCTGGTCATTTCTGAGTCAATACATGTATTTCCCAGATACGACATTCTAGTCAAAGCCTTGGTAATATAACCAATGTTTCCAATTGTGCCCTATCATAAGGAGAACAGATTCTTACTAAACTTATGCAAATAAATATGTTGCCATAAAAATATAAGAATATTCAGAGAGTTTCTGAATTCTGGAGGGTTCAGGTAGGGAGAAAAGGTAAATGTTTCAATTTATTCATATCAAATCGCTGTAAGTCAGTTTGCTTAAGAGAAACAGTTTTATTGAATCTGGAAAAAATAAAACATTTTTTAA
Organism: Paradoxurus hermaphroditus; assembly: GCA_004024585.1. Classification (NCBI taxonomy): domain Eukaryota; kingdom Metazoa; phylum Chordata; class Mammalia; order Carnivora; family Viverridae; genus Paradoxurus; species Paradoxurus hermaphroditus. The sequence goes on from PITB01028079.1 coordinate 2,956, forward strand.
AAGTCAGCAATGTTTCGAGCACAAATCGTAAAAAGTATAATTATCTTCTTCAATTCATTCAGTCCCATGTTATTAATTCTTGTTCTGCTTGAATCCAGTTTTTCCATTAGTTCTGGAAAGTTTTATCTAGTTCAGTTTTATGATCTTAAGGTTATCAGAAACCTGTACTCAGAGATTTTTTTCCATGAGTCTCATTGAAGATGAAGCACACTTGCAGAGAATTTTTATAAAGGCAACTGAGTAAAGGTACAACTGTCTGTAAATGATAAAAGACTTAAAAATGGGCATGGTTAAATATCTGATTAGAATACAAATGACAAAGAAATTACATTATTTCTGTGACACACAAAACTGCAAGATAATAACATACCAGTACATCAGATTTCTAGGAGTTTCATATAATTTTTAGAACACTTACTTTAATAGCATACCTACAAAAATATAATCTAAGAAGGTTTAATATCACTTGTTTGACAATGCCCCACAATCAGTCACTTTGGCATAAATATTATTTTGAATTAAAAGCAATTCAAACCCAGCAGATTCAGAAAAAGCTCTTTGCCTTCCCCTCAACTCCTTCTTGTACCAGGAAGAGAGCTATTAGCATATTCTTCTTTATAGAAGAAACTTATCCCCATAATAGGGAAACTTTTGTTTTCCAAACATCTTTCAGCTTCCTGTTGATGGTCTTTCTGCCCTTTATATCCTCATACCCCTACCCCTCTCCTTAGGTCATTTAAGTGTCATGTTGCCTGTCTATGAATTCCCCTTAAGTACATATGCTATTAAATTTGACTTTCTCCTGTTAATCTGTCTCACATCAATTTGATTGTTAGTGTAGCTAAAAGGACCTTGAAGGGCAGAGGAAATTCTTCCCCATCACCATCTTAACATAAACTCAATGGCTTAAAATAATATCACTTATTATCTCAGTTCTGTCCATAAAATTTCAACATGGCATGGCAGGGATCTCTTCTCAGAGCACACAGGCTGAAATCAAGGTATCATCCAGATGACAGTGCTCATCTAAGGCTTGGTTAGCTCCTTTTCCCAGCACAATGGTTGTTACAAGAATTTGTTTCCTTGTCGTCATAAGACTGAGGCCCTGTTTTCTTGCTGGTTGTGAGGCAGGGGCAGCTGCCAGCTCTTACAGGCTTTACACTCACAAGCCATCCCACAACATGGTGTAACCCAAACTGAAGTGAGCTCACTCTTTGGTGAGTTACAGATAGACACTACATCAGGTGGAACTGTCACACAAAAGAAACCTTATTTTCACAAAAAAAAAAAAAGGAAATCATGGGGATTAATTTTCAAAGCCGTGACTCCCAAAGGAGTGAGTGTTTTGTTTTGTTTTAGGGTTAGGATGAATGTTTAGAAAGAAAGAAAGAAATTTTATGTTTTTTATTTTTTGAGAGAGAGGAGAGCATGCATACATGCGTGCACTAGTGGGGGAAGGGCAGAGAGGAGAGACGGAGCAAATCTTAAACAGGCTCCATGCCCAGCACGGAGCTGGATGTGGGGCTCAGTCTCATGACTGTGAGATCATGACCTGAGCTGAAATCAAGAGTCAGACGCTTAAGTGACTAAACCACCCAGGCGCCCCCAGAAAGAGTTTTATCACTGCATTTAGAGGTGGGTATAAAGGTCACACATGCATGCTTAGGAAACATCCCTATACATGCATTATATATTATGTTAATGATGTTTATGCTCCTCCTTGGGCAGGGATTTTAACTTCATAATATTAGAGGTAGAGGTAGCTGTCTGGCATTCCAGAGTCCATCTGTGCAGGTGTGGGCAGGTGGCCAAGCTCAAACTGGTCTAGGCCTGCCAGAGCTCTTCTCGTTTGCCTCTAAAAGATAAGGTGAACATTTCCATGAAGAATAAAGGGGTCAGTGAGGGTCTTGCTAATGACATTTTTGACCTCATTAAGCACATAGGGCATGGTTTCAATGGTACTTTATTCCTTCTTCCTTTAGGCCAGCAGGAGCAGATCCCGCTGACTTCTTTCTGCACATCCAGAGAAAGTCGACTGTTTAGCTTCTCACCTGATTGAGTCAGGCCCACCCAGATAATCTTCATAATTCAAGGTAAACTGATTTGGAACTTTTAATTACCTCTGTAAAATCTCTTCCTAGCAGGATATAGATCAGGGTTTGATTGAACAACCAGGGGGCTGGAATCTTGGGAGGCCATTTCGAACACTCAACAAGGAAATCCAATGTATGTGCTTAGACTACAGTTAATGGCATGATTGGTTTTGATAAATGGTTTAAAAAGAAAACCTAGTATGTGTATTTTGCATAAAATTTTGAAGATTTTTAAATGTTAAATAAATGAATAATGCACTCTGCAAGAAAGAAATAACATACGTAGGGCCGTGAAAGAAATAACAGTTTAGTTATATGGAGCATATGTGTAGGCTTAATATCATTGAGAACTTATATTTGAGCTATAATATTTTTCTTTGTTCTGTGATAAGTGAGTTAGTGTAGTGGTCAGAAATTAATGAGACTAGTCCTAAAATTAATTGATAAAATAAGTTTACATCCCTTTCCTTTTGCATCATGTGTACTGACCTCCTTCCTCTTCTCTGCTATGAATGTACACCTTTCCTACATACATGTGCACACAGATGTGGACCAAACATACATTTGGGTGCAAACACATGCACCAACTGGAACTCAAAAGAAGTTTCTTAATCCATCAATTACACAGCTATAGCAAGGCATCCAGTTGTAAAATCATTCAGTGACCTATTCCAATAAATACAGTTGCTTCTCTGCTCAGTTACAAAGTGCATCAATCAGTGCTTGGCATACTCCAGAACTGGAAAAATAGATTATGTTCATGTAAGGAAAAAGAGAAAAGATAGAAATCAAAGAAATGTTTTGGAGGAGTAACATGAACAGAATTTGAAAGCTTTTGTCATGGCAGCAACAACATTGAAAATACTTGAAAGTCCAAGGATGCTTTTGAAGGGGAGCAGAATATACCACCCCAAAATATGCCTCTGTGACATAAGGATTAATGTGAGCTGATAGCTTTGAGAAACTGTATACATAGGAGAAGCTCTGAACAGAGAAGTTACTTCTTTGTAAGGAAAACCTACATTTATAAAGGATATTTATATTAGAAAGGGGTCCTTACCAAGGAGACCACTATTGGGGCACCTGGGTGGCTAAGTAGATTAAGCTCGTGTCATGATCTTGTGGTTTATGGGTTTGAGCTACACATCGGGCTCTGTGCTGACAGTTCAGAGCCTGGACCCTGTTTCAGATTCTGTTTGTCTCTCTCTCTCTGTCCTCCTCCATTCGTGCTCTCTCTTTCTCTCAAAGTAAATAAATAAACATTAAAAAAAAAAAGAAAATCCGCTATTGCCACAGATAACTTTTTCATGGGAGAGATTTATCTGCATGGCAAGGCAACCTTTGTGCATCAAATCTTTCCTCCTCTCATCTTTCCATGAATTTCCCTCAAACTCAGCATCTTTCTTTTGTCTTAAGCCGAAGACGGTATTTAAGGTGGTGACTTGGGTCATTTGGGAAGGTAGCAGTTTTCCTGGGTCTTTCCCATGTATATAGGAGGTAGACATGTTATTAAACTTTTGTTTATTTTATTCCTATTACTTTGTTTTTTATTATGGGGGGCAGGTCTCACCCAAGAAACTGGAAAGGTAGAGAGAAAAGTATTTAGCATTATTTCTATCACCAAAGAATTTATTAGCTTTGTAAGAGAGAGGTAAATTATCCCTTCTACCCCTCTTGAGTTCTTTTGGTTTTCTAATAATTAAATAGACAAACAACAGATTAACAAGAGAATAAAAATTAGTATGTATGGAGGTCTCATTGATATGATGAAGAATGGACGAAAGCAGACAGCTTTTATACTTTTTAGAAAATAAATAATAAATTTTGAGTAATTAACAAAACAAAGAAATGTAGGTTTGGGCATTCACTAGCGAAGAATCCAAGCAGAGATGATTTATACAATCTTCTCAGCTCTGAATTCCCTATCTCAGGTGATCAGGGTGTCTCTCTACCTCCTGGTGCAGAGAAGTTACCTTTCACATCAGGGATTTATTTCCTGCCTTCAGGAGAACAAAAGGAAGGTCAGAATGCTCTTTTTGCACCAGTGTTTCTCAGATAACTTGAATTCAAAATAATCAACATACCAAAGTGGCATATTCTTCGGTGGCCTGCCCTGAACCCTATCAACTATCATCCAAAGAGTATGAGGACTGGGATAGAATCTCACTCCAAGTCAAGGACAAATAAATGGTAGGGTAAACAACCATCAGTTAATTGGAGGAGGGAAATGATAATCACTAAAATCTTAGTGAAATGTTGTGATCAGATAATTACAGTGGTAACAAATCTAGCTAATATATCCTCTCATAATGTAAATTAGTTAATAGACTAATTGCTATAAAATTTGATGGAATGGTAGTAGTTGGAGGAGATTAGAGGACAATTGGTGAATCAAGTATCTAAGAAAAACTTTAAGAATTCAGTAAAGCTATAGAAGAGACTTGGAGTTGGGTTGTTAAAGAAAGAGGAGGCCCTAGAAAAGAAATGACTGATTTCATCTGTTGTAGTACATCTCTGTTTCCATGATCCATCATATTAATTACATTTATCTAATCAAATTATATTCTCTCCTAAAATATACTTTAAAGTTCTCATACGCTATAGCTTCCTTAAAAATCTAAAGTAAAGGTAAAGCAACAGTGGGTAAATTTAGTTGACACTAAAATAAAAAATTAGATGTCCTACACAAATGGATTCTTTGTGATACAATAGTATACAGATGTTATGACAGCAAAGGTCAGGAATGACAAGTTTTCAATTTCTGCATTAATTCTGAAGTAAGTAATGTTGATAAGCACTCAATATCCTGCAGACAATTAGAACATGGAGACTGAATTTGAATGAACGGGTTTCAATGATTAGAGTGTCTCCGTATCCATCCCAATGATCATTAAGAAAGAAAAATGTTTTTATGAAGTACATGAGGTTGACTGGTCATGTTTATTATCTGATGGATGACTTAGATTATTTAAATCATCAGGATCTTTGGAAACTAGAAATATGCAAAGAAAAATCAATTAGGTTAACCAAATGATAGAAATAATTCATGATTTATTTTGTAATTAGAAATACAAAATATAATTCATTCTCTGTAATTTAAAAGCCCCTACAGATATTTTCCATTTGGGCGGCATTTATCATATACCTCCATGTAATTAACGTTTGTTATGTTTATGGATTCCCATTGTTATGAGTCCCCATTGCATGTCCCCAGTTCATGGCTTCGTTCTCAGCTCTGGTTGCCTTTCCCTCTACATCCATGATTCGCTTGGTGGAAATTAGTCAGCTAGGCTCACATAAGTGATCTATTCTTGCAAACCACCTCTGCAAAAACCTTGATTAAGTTTTATTTCCATAATTTACATGTCCAGGACCATGGACCTTCAGGACTTTCTAGAGATAGTTAAGTCAACAATTTTGTTAAAGTAATGCCAAGTTTTCTGGAATATATTCAGGTATGTGTCTCTATATGTTTGTATTTATGTGATGGTTACATGTCTGCTATATACAGGCAGGCTTATCAGAGTGCAGTTCTGAACCTCTTCTCCAACACTTAGTAACTTAATAGCTGTGGATACTAGGAGATTTTCTTAATGCTTCTCTGCTTCAGTTTGTTTTAAACATGAGTTAGCAAATAAGTTTCTAATGAGGATAAAATATGAACATGTTCTTAATACCTGGTATGTAGTAAATGTTAAATAATAGATATTAAGGTGTATGTGTAGCGTGTCATGTGTATATATATGTATATACGTGTATTTTAAACATGTATTTATATATATATTACACATGTATATATGTATCTGTATACACAAATGTATAATAAACACAGACATGTACATATAAAAAGATCAGAGAGAAATTAACCAATGTGTTAATGTAGCTGTGTTTATCTGATGGGAGTTTATATTTTTCTTTATACTTGGCTGCACATTTCAAATTTGCAGTTTCAAATTTGCAGTTACTACATTTATAATGTGAAAAAAGATAAGATAAAGATTTGTTGACTTTGAAAACAGTGATCTTAAATTGACACATCAGAGAGTGTAATTATCAGGAATAATTTCTTCATAATGAGAGTTTTTAAATACTGGAATAGGCTACTAGGTTTATAGAATTCTGATTTTTGTTGTTCCTTAATGCTGTTCACATTTTAATCCTAATTGAAGTGGGGAGAGTAGACCTCAGGTTTTCAAAGTCCTGACAGCAAGCCTGGTGGTTCTGTAATTACATACAAGTTAACTCCCATTACAAAAGTTATGTTTTATAATCAATAAATAGGAAGCATAACTACTAATGTACCTAGAAAATTGATGTGGGCTTTTTTTTTAAGTTGTTTTATTCTGAGATTTGATTGATAATAAGAAAGTAGGTAAGCATTTTTTCCCCTCAAATTTAACTCAAATTGGATATACTTCTGACCATAGATATTCATATTTGATCAGATATATGCCCTTTAGCAAGGAGCAGTCACTGAAGAAAACAACTACATTCTAAAGACAAATTAGGGAGACTATTACAACTGGATACTTGGGTATTTTAAATATAATTTAAGGCTGACCCCAATCTTATAATTTCCATATTTGATCTGGTATAAGTAATACAGATTATAGTTAAAAAAATATATATATAGCCTGGGGTGCCTGGCTGACTCAGTGGGTAGAACATGCCACTCTTAATCTCAGGGTCGTGAGCTTGAGTTCCATGTTGGGTGTAGAGATTACTTAAATAAATAAACTTTAAAAAGTATAGCCTAATATATAGTTAAAGACCAAAGAGATAGTTAGATAAAGTACTTTTTACCAATCTGTTTTTCTGAGCTGGTAAAAAGAATTGAAGTCAAATGTGTTCTAAAATTCATCACTGGTGAAAGATCATTAAATGGTTATGAAATTTGTCAACCCTTCTTGTACTGACACTGCTATTCTTGTGTCATCCTTGTATTATTTAATAAGAGTATTTGTCATCTCTAGTGCTTATTTGGTACATCATTTGAGGTTTACTGATTGTGAAAGGGCAATATACCATGCTCATATATATATAAGTAAATATGTCTATTTCCTGGGAATCTTAAGCATACCTTATTATTAAATTTATTTAATTTTCATTAGTTTAGTAGCATAAATTTTGCATTTTGGTGAATTTGCTCTTTTATTTTAATTTATTATGAAATATTTGACACAAATACATACAGAGAATATTAAGCACCTATATAACCAACACTAAAATTAAGAAATAAAACATTGCCAATATTTTTCTTTAACCTTTATTAATTTTTGAGAGACAGACAGAGCGTGAGCAGGGGAGGGACAGAGAGAGAGGGAGACACAGAATCCAAAGCAGACTCCAGGCTCTGAGTCGTCAGCACAGAGCCTGATGCGGGGCTCGAACCCACAAACCATGAGATCATGACCTGAGCCGAGGTCAGCTGCCCAACCAACTGAGCCACCCAGGCGCCCCAGCCAATATTTTTTTAAGTTTATTTATTTATTTTAAGAGAGAGTGTATGTGAGTGCATGAGAGTGGGGGAAGGGCAGAGAGAGAGAGGGAGAGAGAGAATTCCAAACAGGCTCCAAACTTACCACGGAGCCTTACACAGTGCTAGATTTCACAATTGTGAGATCATGACCTGAGCTGAAATCAAGAGAGAGACACCTAAATGATTGAGCCACCCAGGCGCCCCATCAATATTGTTTAAGCACCCTCTGTACCTCTCCACAATTACACCCTCTCCCCTGGTCACCTCTTCAAAGGAAAGTTTTTTCCTGAATTATGTGTTAAATATTCTTGTTACATTTTTATACTTTTATATATGGAGGTGTCCATAAATAATACACAGTATTTGAATGTTTCTGAACTATATTTTTCTGGAGTTCAACTTCTATGTCAATATTAAGTTACAGCCATCATCCATATTGACACCAGGAATTTCAAATAATTCGTTTCCTTATATTTAATACCCCATTATATAATTGTAGCACATTCTTCATCTGAAAGATACAGACTTTATTTTCAAGCTTTCTAGTATTGCAAAGAGTATTGCTAAGAGCATTCTAATGCATTTCTCTCTGTGCAAATATGTAATTAGGATACATACCCAAAAGTGGATTCAGTATGTCATAGGAAATTACATATTCAAATGAACATGTTATTGGCAAATTGATCTAAGAAATGTTTGTATCAATTTACTCACCACCAACAATATTCCTTATGAACACCTCTTATCAGGCTTTCTAGCCATTCGCTCATTTACTGCTCTGATAAATGATTATTCATATTGTTAGAATTTTTTTCCCTATGGGATTGTCTTTTTCCGAAAGGATTTTTAGTTCCTTATATGTTGTGAATGTCAACCCTTTGTTATTTATATTAACAATAAATACATTCTTTTACCTTTACTGACTTTTTTTATTTACCAAGATGTGGTCTAACTTGTTGAATATTCTCTGTGTGCTTGAAGACAACATGTGTTCTGATGTGTTGAGTTGTGTTCTATAAGCATTAATTGTATCCTGTTGGATTGTGGTACTGTTTAGTTCTATACCTTTATCTTACATTTTTATCCTCTAAATCCTTGATGAGTTCCATTCTATTACTATTGTTGATCCCTCAGAGGTGTTTAAATCCCCACCTATAAGTGTGGATTTGTCTAAAAGTCCATTCATTTCTCTCAGATTTTATATTATGTCTTTGAAGCTCTTCCGTGTGGGTATACATATCAAGATTGTTATATTTTATTGGTGGATCAATCCTTTTATCATATAATAGTCTCCTTTGTCACTAATAATTTTTTTGTTGTGAAGACTTAGTTTGTCTGATATTAATATACTTAATCCAGTTTTCTTTTGATTAGCATAATAGTTTTGTTTGTTTTTTTGTGGTTTCTTTTGTGGGGTTTGTTTTTTGTTTTTTTTTGGTTTTTTTTTTTTGCTGCAGTAACAAGTTACCACAAATTCAGTGGCTTAAAATAACACAAAACTATTATCTTACCATTTCTTTGGTTGGCCCTTGAAGACCCTGAGCCAGACTGTCAGTCTGAGGTTCCTGTTCACTTCTTTATATCAGGTCTAAGGGCATGAGGTCCTTGGTCTGAAGGTGTAGCCACTGGTCACCAAAGGGAGCAAGTAGTCCCAGATCCTATCTGGAGAAAAGGTGAGGACTCTTCCTCAGTTCTGACTCGAAGTGTCCCAGGATGAAGACGGCCTCGTAGAACAGTCAACACTAGGAACCCTATGGTAAGGGTGGTACCTGAGGCCCCAGGGAATTAAGTGCCTTGGTTTAAAGTGTCAAATTTGGGGAACATCTGGATGGCTCAGTAGGTTAAGCATCCGACTTCAGCTCAGGTCATGATCTCCTGGTTGGTGACTTTGAGCCCCGCTTCGGACTCTATGCTGACAGCTCAGAGTTTGGAGCCTGCTTCAGATTCTGTGTCTCCCTCTTTCTCTGCTCATCCCCTGCTCGTTCTCTCTCTCTCTCTCTCTCTCTCTCTCTCTCTCTCTCTCAAAAATGAATAAACATTAAAAATGCATAAATAAAGTCAATTTGGAGCAGTAGAGGGGAGGGGACCCGAGCCTAATTAGTAGTTGATATGATAATCCTGAATGTGAATTAAGAGGACAACCCACTCCAGAACAGAGGGGACCCCACTTCCAGCCCCTGCTGCCACCCTAATACACTTCAGGCAGTGATGGAAAACCTCACCCCTAAGGCTCACAGTGACTTCCTGCCTCGGTATATTAGCTTCCAAGACTACCATAACAAATTACACAATTTGGTGGCTAAAATAACCAGCAATTTATTCCATCACTACATCACTCTCTAGCCCAAAGAAATCAAGTTGTTGGCAGTGTTGGTTCCTTCTGCAGGCTCTGAGAGAGAAACTGTCCTATGCTTCTCTCCTCCCTGTTGGTGGTTTGTTAGCATTTCTTGGCATTCCTGGCTTGTGAATGCATTTCTCCAGTCTCTACCTCTGACATCACATGGCCTTCTTCCCTTTTTGTCTTTCCTGTGTCTCTAACATATATCCAAATTTTGCTTTCTTTTCTCTTATAAAGATACCAATCCATATATATATGGCCCACTCTATTGCAGTATGACCTCATCTTAATTTGATTACATTTGCAAAGATCCTATTTCCAGATATAGTCACATTTATAGGTGCTGGAGTATAAGGCTTGAACATCTTTTGGGGGCACAAAAATAGTTCAATCCACTACATCAGAGTTCTCAGGGGACAGGCTGATCAAGAGAATAAAAGACATCCCTGTGGGTTACTAGAAAAGCAACTTCAAAGAAACCTTCAGAGAAGGTCTTTATTACAGCCAGGGAAGTATTTCCCTTCTGAAGATGAGCACACCCTCTCATCCTCACTCCTCCTGTGGGCTGGCATTACCTGCTAACTTGCCCACACTCCTGCCTGGTGCCCTTGGCCAGTGTCACCATGCCTTGAAGTCATAGGAGAAAGCAATGTGCTTATGAGAAACACAAAACTCAAGGTGAAACTCCCCTACTTTCAATTTGGGGGATATTCCCTAGAGGTTTCCTGCTGATGGTATTCCCCACGAACCTGAGAAAGCCATGTCTGTTACCACTGCTCTTGCTAGTGTTTCATGTATGAGATCAGATGAAGATGCCAAGAGTCCAGATGAGGAAATACCAAGCACCTCTGTGGCGACACTCTCAATTAAGAGCTCACACTGAAGCCTTCTAACAAGAAAGAAGAATGTAGTTGATGGTGTGCTTCCTGCTCTACAAGTATAAGATGAAAGACCATTTACAAAAACAGAAATGCTAAAAATTGTCAACACAAAGTACAAGCACCAGTACCCTGAAGACTTCAAGAGGACCTCTAAGTAAAAAGAGGTGATCTTTCACATTAATGTGAAAGAAGTCAGCTCCAGAAATCACTCCTGTGCCCTTGATAGCAAGTTGGGCATCACCAGCAAAGGGAGTTTGGGAAGAGGCGACGTTTTCTTGCCTTCCCTGAGGCTCTGAAAGGATTTGTTAAGTCTGCAGGAATTCCAGGCCCTGGAGCATGTCACTGAGATCTGTTTGAAGGGTAAAGTCGCCATATACGAGTGTAGTTGCCCCGATCACAGGGAACCCTTGGGAGATTCTGAGCAGTGATAGGCAGACGAGACACCCAATCAATCCTCCATTGTGCTCACTGGAATCGGAGGCCTTTTATTGTGAAAGGGTCAAAGTAAGTTTCCTGGAAGAGGTTTGAGGGGCCTGCTCACGGCAGAACATACAGGTCCCAGAGTGTCTAGCCCCTGGTGTGAATACTGGTAATCCAGGCTTGGAGACTCGATGAGGTTTTTCATCCCTTCTAACCTGTCTAAAGGAGAACAGGCCTTTTGGGGGAGGGAGGTGGCAAGAGTGGAATTCGGAATCAGGCACATTCTGTCCGAGGTCCAACCATTAGCCAGAGTAAAGAGCTTGAGTGAGGGTCTGGAGAACCACCCATCCCAGAAGACTGGAACCTATCATATGCCTACTGAGTTCTGGTGTCAGCCCTGGGAAGTTCTGGGCAGAGCTCCCATGCTGAGACATTCCCTCATTTCCTAGGTAGTGGACTGAGTGTGATGAAAGTTTATCTGGGGAAGTGATATCTAATCCCAGGCCCTACCAGTACTCAAAGGAAGCATCCTAAGTGAGACTGATGGAGACACCCATTTCTGAACAGACTGATGCCAACAGAACTGTGTCCCTTTGTCATACCTGTAAAATTCGATGTGATGTCCCCTTAATTCCTCCCAGGAAAAGAGTCCCATACACTGTCAAGATTCAAGGTAGAAATTGTGATTAAGCAAACACATGACCATCGACATGAATGTAGAGGGAACCCCATGATATCTACCCTACCCCTAATATAGTTTCCTGAAAAGTACCAGACAAAAGTGGTCAGACTTCTTTTTTTGTTTTGAGTTACTTTTATTTATTTTGAGATACAGAGAGGACGGGAGGGCCACGGGGAGAGAGAGAAATCCTCACTGCCAGCATGGAGCTTGATGTGGGGCTTGAAGCAACCAACCCTGGGACCGTGACCAGTGACAAATGAAGACTCGGACACATAAATGACAGATCCACCCAGGTGCCCCTTTCTGAATTTGTGACACTACGTCTTATACACTGTGGTCCTAGGGAGGTGGCAGTCTTGGTCTGCAGGGGGCAGGTTCAGATTAGCAGTGGACACAGTGAACAGGCAATGCTGGAATTTGTATAGAAACTCCCAGTAGAGAGCAAAAGCATTCCAGCCCAAAACAAAGGATCACCAAAGAGCCCCCTTAAATTTCTCATATCAAAGGAATAGGGCCAGCATCCCAAGATGTCTTGTGATTTCTCTTCCTTCCTAGGCCTTTCATCGGTTGAGGTCCTTGGCCTATGTGCCCACCTCACATGAGGTCAGCAAATATAGGATTCCATGCCTAGCCAATACTCACAGGAAGAACCGTGAATGAGATCAATAGGGATTACTCACACGTGAAGAGAGGGACCTCTAGAATGTCTAGCTCCTCCTACTACACTGGAGAGAACCAGTAAAGGTGGACACACAGTATCCTCCCTAAACTCGTGTCGGGGTAACTCCAGAAAATAAAGCTCTCTTGTGTCATGAGTGATTAACATCACTTGGCTGACTGCTCCTGCCTGAGGCCCCACCAGTCACCAAGGCAAGTACTTTGAGTAAATACTGAAGAACTGCTGACCACAGTGGAATGGGGATCACAAGTCCAGCTTTTCCCCCATTCAGTGCTGACAGGCTATGGGCCAGGCTCTCTGGTGGTCGTGACCACTAATTACCTCTTCCCCATTTTGAGGCAAAGCCTTTGGTGTCAGGGGGCAGTGCTAGTCCAGGAACTGAAGAGATCTGAGGCTTTGCCTGGATTCAGAGTAAGGCAACTGAGTGAGAACTGGGGGGGACCACTGACACCAGTACAAATAGCATCCATAGAATCTAGCTTCTGCTGTCAGCCCTGGGAAAACCCAGGTAGGCTTTCTGGAGGAGGTGCCTCCAGGATTCCTCATCAGTTGCCTTAGGAGATGTGACATTGGTCTTAGAGGAACCGCCTCATATTAGCATGGGGAGGTTATCCAGGCCAATTGAATGCCAAGGTAGTGAACTTGAGTGAGGACTGATGGGACCACCCTCAGTACAGAAATGTCTCTATAGAGCCACCGCACCTGCCTAGTGTGATCCCTGAGAAATCTCTGCCTGGGTTTGCCAGCTGCATCCTCAGGGGCATTAATTCTTCCTCCTTCGTGGCCTCTGGGACACAGCGACCAGGAGTCAGGAAACCTGTGAGGCCCTATGCTGTATGGCGGTGTTGTCAGGAAAAGTCCATTGGAGACAGCTCTTATCAGCATCACCCCTGCTGAGTTTAGCAGGTGAGGCCACTCACGTCTGCCTTCTTCCTCTTAATGTGGTGATTCCCCATTGCCGTCTGTTTTTTCCACACTCCAGCCCACTGCCATCTGCAAGAGACATCACGTCTCTGCCCAAGAAGTATCCAAGACAGTCATGTAATCGACGACTTCAGGCAACCCCCAGTGTGACCCAGGGCCTGGAGGGAGCACTCGACTCCAAGGCTCTGGAGAGCAGCTCTCACTCCTCCAATCCTCTAATGCCTGGCGCTGCAAAGTAGGCTCCTGATGAGAGTCCTCAGAGAGTCTGCTCCTCTTCCATTGCCATCGCAAGCACCTCAACAAGCGAATTGAATGAGGGCTCCAGTAGCCAAGAAGAGGCAGATGACACCTCGTGTCCTGGGCCAGATGCCACGAATGTGCCCATAGTTCCTCTAGATAAGCCAGTGGGTTCGTTGATGGATTTCATGCTGTTAAAGTATGTAGAGAAACAGCTCATGACCAAGGCAGATATGAAGATTGTCATCAAAGAGTATGAAGACCGCTTCCCTGAGATCTTCCTGCGAGCCTCTAAGCGCATGGAGGCTGCCTTCGGGCTTGATGTGAAGGAAGTGGATCCCATCAACCACGCCTATGGCCTCTTCATCAAATTGGGCCTCACCTATGATGGTTTGATGCACAGTAACCGGGGCGTACCCAAGACGGGCCTCCTCATAGTTGTCCTGGGTGTGATCCTCATGAATGGCAACATTGCCACCGAAAAGGAAGTCTGGGAAGTTCTGAATTCGATGCATATGTATCCTGGGAGTAAGCACCACATCGTCAGAGAACCCAAGAAGCTCATCACCCAAGATTTTGTGAAGGAAAGGTACCTGGAGTATCGCCAGGTGGCCAACAGTGATCCCGCACAATTTGAATTCCTCTGGGGCTCGAGAGCCCACGCTGAAACCACCAAGATGAAAGTCCTGCAGTTTCTGACCAAGGTTCAAGGTACTCACCCGAGTTCTTTTCCATCTCAGTATGAGGATGCTTTGAGAGATGAAGAAGAAAGAGCCCGAGCCGGAATTTTGGCCATGGCTATCTCTCTTTCTGGATCTGCTTCAAGTTTCTAAGGCAAGCCCAGTCACTCCTCCTGTCCTTACTGAAGCCTGAGGCAGCTTCTTCACTTTGTGTTTGAAAAGATCAGTTAGTTTTCATAAAATTCAGGTCTGAGGTGGGGCTAAAAGGAAGTCAGTATATATACCTAGTTGTTCTAGGTTATATGTAGAAATTGAGAAACAATTTTTTGAAAGTGTATTAATTTTTGCATGTATGTAGTATTCAAATATTGTTTCCTTAATGTAGATTTAATTAGCTTCAAAATATCCAAGTTTATAAGTGATACAGGTAACGTATTTAATGCTATAAGGATTTTTAATGGTGTGTTTTGGTGTGTAAAAGAAGTGATGAAAACATCTATCTCATTTAGTCCTCTGGAACAAGAACATGGCATTGCTATAGGCATTTCCTTAGAAAGGGGAAAGCTCTGCTTTAAGACAATTCAAGTCAATAGAAAAATAGGGAAGGAAATCTAAAAGATATTCCGATCTTGACACCCTATACTTTTTATTTTTTGTTCTGAAAATTCCATGAGACACTCATGGATTTCCTTAGCTGTTTAAATAAATCTTAATAAGTTAGAACTCATGTTCACTGTTTCTTTTATTCCCCAAACTTGTATTGAACACCTACTCCCTGGAAAGCACTGCACTGCCCTGCCCCTGGGAATGCTAGCGTAATGACTCAAGACCTGCACATAGAATGGTGACATAAATGAGCCATAGTCCTTTGAGGACTGTGGTGGCATTGTCTAATACCTACGGACATGGAAAATGGAGGCGTGAGTAGGAATAGGTGGAGGGTACACATAAGGGCTGTCCAAGTGTTAATGCAGTTAGGCATGGCACAGTGGGGCTTTGGGGAACTCCAGGCTTTCAGGAGGAGTTAATTTTACATTAAACTAGGTGGTGGGCCGGATGAGACTGGGAATATCATGAACTGAACACAATCCGGTCCCTCAGACGATGTGTCTCAAAGTTAAAACGCAAAAGTCTAGAGTGATAACCTGCGGTTACCTGCTGCTTTTGGATCGCAAATAAGCCACAGAGAAAAATGCCATCAGGAACAGGAATGGAAGGGTTTCTGCATTCTCGTCCTAGCGCAGTTGATCACCTAGCGCAAAACCAGGTGTTTTATATACGTGATGTGTAAGGAATTTCTGGAAAATATAGACGATCCTCAACTGGGATTAGATACCCAGACACCACTGGGCTGGCACTGTGCCACGATTCAGGAGAGCCAGTGCCCTCTTCCTCCAAGGCAACATTAACTAAGCTGTCTTCAGTGCAATTTATCAAACAATACCCAAGGAGAAACTTTTTGGGGGGGGCGAAGTAAATGAAAAAGTAGGGGGAGGGTGGCAGGGAAGGGGCAGGCTAGGAAAAACTGCTCTAAATTCCTTTGCCCTAAGTTCCCAGTCTCTGGTGGTAAGAATGCCCTATACCCTCTTGGTACAACAAGGGCACCTTTCACATGGGAAATTTATGTCCTGCTTCAAGGGGAACAGAGGAGGGTTACAGTGTCCTTCACCAGCTGCTCCTGAAGTGCTTTTCATTCCAAGTAACCAATATGCCAAAGTGGCATATTTGGGGACAGCGTATTCTGAATCCCTACAAAGTGTAACACGGAACAAGTGGAGGAGTTGGTCCTCGACACGAATTTTAGGAAATTTGAATGACATCCAGCTGGGGAAGATATTCCTACACCCAAATTAAGTAACATAAAATTTGAGGGTAAATTTTTATGAAGTTTACTTGCAGAGGAACATTTGTGTCCGGATTGCATATAGCATGTCCAGTAGCACTTTGTGGCTTTCTGGGAAGACCTAGATTGAGAAAACACATTACACACACGTGCACACACAGTTGGGGGTGGTAGGATTTGGCATAATGCTAGCAATAACTCTCATTCGCCGAAGTCCTAAGATACGCCAGGCACTGTGCCATGGGCTGTATATACTCT
>PITB01028080.1:0-19491 GCA_004024585.1 Paradoxurus hermaphroditus
TGGCATCCCGGGGAGGAACCCGGCGGACACACAGCCGCCGGGCAGAGCCTGTGCACGGTGGGGGGACGTCCAGGCCCCATCTCGATGCCTCCCTCCTCCGTGGAGGCCCCTCTTCCCAGCACGCAGGGCACAGGGGCGTCCAGGTCAGAACTGCAGGCACACCTCCCTTCTGAGACCACGGGCTGAAGCAAGGCAGTTCTGAAACCACCTTCCCTCGCACACAAGAACCTGTAGTTCATGATCCGTCATTTTACGCACATCCTGCTCTGGCTTCTCTTCTTAAACTTAACAACGCAACAATTTTGATACAGAGGGATATAGGGAAATTTTGATATGCAGGGAACGTGGACGCCCCTCCCCAGCAGCAGGGACGCTGGCAGGAAAGCTCCGGCTCCCCTCATCACAGATACCCTGCGCTCCGAGCAGGAAGTGTGGGGCGCGAAGGCCGAGGCTGACAGTCTCGAGGCGGTGCTTTGGGGACAGGCTGAGGAGACCAAGCACACGAGTCGGACCCTGGCTGATGAGGCCCGTGATCCCGTAGGAGCTGGTCGGGGACGTGAGCTCCGTCGGCCTTGCCCACGGGTGGGTCCGACGGGCTAGATCTGGGGAGACGGTAGGAAGCCGCCGGTCCCAGCTGGATCCCGGCCACGTTCTCCACGCCAGGACCCCCTGGGCACTTGCTGTCATTTCCCATGTACTCTCTGACTCCCTGAGGGCTGTTTTCCACCGCTGAGGGTCATGAGCGAAAGAAGGCGAGGGGCCACGCCCCCCACACGGGCCTCGTGGCATCGGCCAGGACTTGCACGCCCTGTGAAAGCGACTCTGTGTCAGAACGTTCCGGCGGATGCTGGGATGCTAAAAAATAGCACCGTGCCGCCACTGGCACAGCGCACTTCACGCCCCTCGGCCGAGAGCGTTCTGCTTCGGAAAGCCTCGGGCTCCTAACAGCCTTGGTCTGTCCTCAAGGCTGTAGCATCCTGAGATGAGCAACCTTCTATTTTTGTCATCCAAGATGGGAACGTTGGGCCCTCTATCAAAACAGACCTCGCCGTGTCCAGCCAGAACGGCGGACGGTCATGGTGACTGGAGCTAGAAAATCCGTCCTGAGGCAGCTTTGAACGCTCGAGGCCCTCGTCTTGTGCTACGGTTGCAACTTGACCCGGCACTCAGAAACCGGCTGTCGGGGCTGGCGTGGTTACGGATCCACATTCGATACGGGACCAGCTTCCGCACGACGGGAATAAGGTTTAGCGGGTCTGAATAAATCAACGGGGCCCCCGAGGCGTCATCTCTGCAGAAGCCCCGAGGCCTCGCGAGCCCGGCGCCCCGCCTGGAGCCCGAGGCGGGGGACCCCCGGCTCTTGCTCCTCGAGGTGTTCACGGAGGGAGGCCTTCCTCGCCCTCGCCGGGCGTGGGGCTCAGCCCGACTCCCTCCAGCCTCTCCACAGCACCCCTCTCTCTGCTGCCCTGGACGTATGTTAGGTCAGGCCTGCCTGCGGGCCCCGGGCCCTTTGTTCCAGGACAAGGGCGCCGGCACGACCGCGGGCCCGGGCCCAGCTCCAGCTCAAGGCCCCGCGGAGCTGCCTCTGGGGCTCGTGGCCAAGTTAATAAAGGAAGCTGCGAGGCTGGTCCCCAAGCACCTGCCAGCTGTCGGTACTCACCAGCGTTCTCCACGAGTCAAAACCCACGACGGGCTCGTGAATGTTTAATAACTGGTTGTCCGGGCAGAAAAAGACCTTATTTGTAGAATTTGCCAATATCCATGGTATACACGGTGCCATCATGACCTCGCTCAAGCCACCAGCA
Organism: Paradoxurus hermaphroditus; assembly: GCA_004024585.1. Lineage (NCBI taxonomy): Eukaryota > Metazoa > Chordata > Mammalia > Carnivora > Viverridae > Paradoxurus > Paradoxurus hermaphroditus. The sequence goes on from PITB01028080.1 coordinate 1,806, forward strand.
CGACGTCCCGGAACACAGAATTGTGAAGGAGTGGGGGCGTCTGGGTGACCCAGTCATGACCCTTTGGCTCAGGTCATGATCGCACGGTTTGTGAGTTCAAGGCCAGCATCGGGTTCTGTGCGGACAGCTCGGAGCCTGGAACTTGCTTCGGATTCTGTGTCTCCCTCGCTCATGGCTCTGTCTCTCTTTTTCCCAAAAATAAAAATAAGCCTTAAAAAACAATTAAAACGATTTGGGAAGAGGTGGACAGCAGCCCGCCACGGTGGGGCACTTCCATCAGACAGACGCAGCCCAGTGAGGAGTCTCAGGAAGGACAGACGTAACAACACAATGAAATAATTAGGAATTGGTGAACCACTGTTTTTCACAGAACTTATTCTAACGCACGTTCACAGAATTTGCTTAGTAACGAGTTGGGTGTTCAAGAACCAGGGTGCGGAATTCCCGGGGCTGGAACAGCCGGCTCGCACGAGTGCACCCTGCTCGCCGCAGCAGAGCCCCGGCAGAAGCCGAGGGGGGGGAGGGAAGGGCTCACCCCGCGGCCTGGCGCCCGACGCGACCCTGCGTGGCCAATCGGGATGAACGTGAATTCACGGACAAACGGCGGAGGACCAACCTGGTAGTGGTCGTGCACCACGGCGGCCCCGTGGAGAGCAGACGAAATGAGGCGCCAGGCCCCGCCTCGCGGGCAGCTCAGCGCGGCACAGAGGATGTCCTTCGTCAGGGAAGGGTTTTCTGCCGGAGGAAACACACGGACACGGCGTCGGTGAGCGATCCTCTCCCCGGCCAGCTGCCCCCACCGAGGCATTTCTGCAAGGCTCAGGTGGATATCAAGTTCATCCACAGTTCTTACATCATCGAAATGGGGGGCGCCTGGGGGGCTCAGTCGGCTGAGCGTCCGACTTCAGCTCAGGTCATGATCTCGCGGTCTGTGAGTTCGAGCCCCACACTGGTCTCCACAGACAGTGCTGAGCCTGCCTGGGATTCTCTGCCTCCCTCTCTCTCTGTCCCTGCCCCACTTGTTCTCTCTCTTTCTCAAAATAAATAAACAGGGATGCCTGGGCAGCTCAGTCGGTTAAGCATGCAACTTCGGCTCAGGTCATGATCTCACAGTCTGTGAGTTTGAGCCCCGCATCGGGCTCTGTGCTGACGGCTCGGAGCCTGGAGCCTGCTTTGGATTCTGTGCCTCCCTCTCTCTCTGCCCATCCCCCACTAGCAGTCTGTCTCTGTCTCTCTCTTGAAAATTAATAAACATTTTAAAAATTAAAAAAAAAAAAGACTAGAAATCTCCCATGGGGTGCCATGGGAGTTGGCTGAGTGTCAAAACCTCTTGATTTTGCTTCAGGTCACAATTCCAGGGTCACAGGATTGAGCATGGAGCCTGCTGGAGACTCTCTCTCTCTCTCTCTTTCTCTCTCCCCCTCCATCCCTTCCCCACTCGCACTCTCTCTCTCAAAAACAAAAATGAGGGGCACTGGGTGGCTTAGTCGGTTGAAAGTCCAACTTGGGCTCAGATTATGATCTTGCGGTTCATGAGTTCAAGCCCCGCGTCGGGCTCTCTGCTGACAGCTCACAGCCTGGAGCCTGTTTTGGATCCTGTGTCTCCCTCTCTCTCTGCCCCTCCCCCACTCATACTCTGTCTCTCCCTGTCTCAAAAATAAATAAACATTTAAAAAATTTTTTTTAAAGAAAAGAAAAATAAAAAATAAAAAAAGTAAAAACCCCCGAAGTACCCACACCTCCAAAGCCCACAGCGTTGGGCATGCCAAAAGCAAAAGACAAAGTTCGTAATTCTCTGAAATGTCCTTCCTCATGATGACTCGTTGATGAACTCTTGATATAACAAAACTCATACCCGGCCTGCACCCACCGGCGCCTCCTTCCGGGGAGCACTCTCCTCTTCGTGAAGACTGTGCATCCTGGGCAGCTGACCTCTCCTGGGCTCGAATAAAACTCTCTTTCTTTTTTTAGAATTTCTAAAAGCTCCGTTCATTTAGCGTGGACGCTAGGAACCTGCCCAAGCCTGGTGCAGCATAGCCTTCTGCAGCCGCGGGCCGTCTCTGTCCCCGCTCCTCCCTGGTGCTCCTCCCTGCTTCCCAAAGACGCCAGCGCCTCCTGCAGGGCGAGTCATCCCTCCTCACCCTGCCTGGGAGAGCTCTGCCTCAGGACACCCGGCCCTCTGAGCCCCCGGCTGTGCGCGTCGCGGCCCCGGCTCGCGCGCGGCCCCGGCTCGCGCGCGGCCCCGGCTCGCGCGCGGCCCCGGCTCGCGCGCGGCCCCGGCTCGCGCGCGGCCCCGGCTCGCGCGCGGCCCCGGCTCGCGCGCGGCCCCGGCTCGCGCGCGGCCCCGGCTCAGGAATGCCCGGGTTGCGCACAACCCCAACTGCGCAGGTCCCCGCTGGCGCACGCCTCCGGCTCGCGCACATAATCGCTCGCGCACACTGCAGGCGACCGAGCAGGATCCTTGAACGTCATGTCCCCGGTCACTGCCGACCCCCAGCACGCGCCTTCTCGCCCAGTAGCTGTCTAGTACACATGGTCACCTTGCTCATTATGCAAAATGAAATGCACTGTCGGGAGTAGCAAAATCGTTTCTGTTTCCTTCAGTTAGGCAAAATACTAGGTCCTGCTTCTTACGTTATGACATGGTTTGTCAAAAGCAATTTTTTAAAAACCTGTTTTGAACTACGGTAGACCCTTGAGTAACAAAGGTTTGAACCGCACGCGTCCGTCCACTTACACCGGATTTTTTACAGGACGGCACTGCAAATGTCTTTTCGCTTGCTTAGCATTTTCTTAATAACTTCTTCTTCTCTGTAGCTCACTTTATTGTAAGAATACAACAGATAAGGGGGTGCCTGGCTGGTTCAGTCACTAGATCGTGGGACCCTAGATCCTGGGACTCTTGATCTCAGGGTTGTGAGTTCAAACCCCACGCTGGATGTAGATTACTTAAATCAACCGTAAAAAATAAAATATATAATACACAAAACAAACAAAACACAGGTTAACTGACCGTTTATGTCATCCGTAAGGCTTTTGGTCAACAGTAGGCTATTTGTAGTTACGTTTGGGGGGAAATCAAGTTATATGTGGATTTTCAACAGCATGGGGAGTGAGTGTCCCAAACCTCGCATCATTCAAAGGTCAACTGCAGACCACATAAAATATACACAGTCTTGGGGCGCCTGGGGGGCTCAGCCGGTTAAGCGTCCGACTTTGGCTCAGGTCATGACCTCACAGTTACTGAGTTCGAGCCCCGGGTCAGGCTCTGTGCTGACAGCTCAGAGCCTAGAGCCTGCTTCAGTTCTGTGTGTGTGTCTCTCTCTCTTTTTCAAAAATAAACATTAAAAATTCTTTTAATTAAAAATAAATAATAGACCCAGCCATGCTTTTCAGAAGCAACCACCTGAATGCCTCGTTTCTCTTTGCTCGTTGACCTCGCTGTTGCAGACTTTGAAAAGAGATCTCCCTCGTGTATAGAAGGTAAACCGTGTCTCCTAAGTCAGCTCTCACTACGCTACACAACGAAAGGGGTGCGGCACCACTAAACACGACAGACCGCACCCATCTCTGAGGGTAACTGGGCCCTCTGCTTTGGAGAAGACGCAACAGCCCGCTCAGGGGTTACGGCCTCGAATGCTCCACTAAGAACTCGCGGCCTGCGTGTGACTCCAGGCACGGACTCTGTCCTTCTTGCGTCTCCTGCTGGAAAATGCCAAAGTGCGAGTGGTGAGGACTGAGGCCTGGCGTTTCTGGAAGGTTCAGGTCGGGGATGACGGGCTGGGCCCTGCATCCGACATGGGCCGGCAGCCACGCCCTCCACGGCCCTGCGGTCCTGGCCGCTCCCGCCGCTCCCGCAGCCCAGTCTTGCTGGGCCTCAGGCTGCCTCTGCAGGCCTGGCCCTTCCTCCGGCTCCTGTGGCTCCAGCCGGCTCTCGTACACATCGGACACCCCGCTCTGGCTTTGCAGCCCCGCCCCCTTTTCTGGACCCCTCCACTCTGCTCCTCTGGGCCCCACAGGCCCCTCGGCAGGAGAGGAGCCCTGACTTCCTCACTCCCAGGCCCTGGGCAGCCCCCCCCTTGTCTCCCGGGCCTCCGTCTGCCAATTCGGGAAGCCAAAGGTCAAAGAAGGTAGCCCCCCTAGTTCTAAGAGCCCACCAGGCCCTGTCTTCATGCGGACACTTCTAACGGACTTCAGGTATGAGATCCAGACAGAGCACAGGAATGACAGCCCTCCTCGTGGTGGTACCGAACGTAATTCCGCGACATGCAAACAACTCCCGTATTTTCGGTAGCAGTAGTCCCTGATCCGAGCGGTACTCCCTCGTGTGACGAAGGAGGAGCCGTGTGCCCATTTCCGCCCACCCCAGCCCCCACCCCGAATCCCGTTCCCGGCCTGCCGCTGCCCTCCTGCTCCCATACGGAGTGACGGTTCGGTGAGGAGAAACGGGGAGCGACAGTCTGAACAGGACTCGGGCATTCCTAGGTTTTCTCGAAACGTAAAACTTCGAAATGAATTCGGTGCTACTGTGATTTCAGGCGTGCTGTGTCAATTCGGCAGCCGCAAAGCAGAAGGGCAAAATAAATATAAATCCAGGTATTAATGAACGTTCGGTTCGCTTAAAAGCCATCACGCTGGCTGACTGAGAAATGTCAGAATAATTACGCGTCTGCAGGCGGCTGGGCTCAACGTCAGGGAAAGCTTCGCGATGCGGAAAAAAACGGAGTTTACGTTTTACCCGGGCGTGCTTCGCCGTGCCGAAGACATTTGGCGTCTGTCCGGAGGTGTGCTCTGGTGTTTAATGCTTTATTTTCAACAGCGCTGGCAATGTTCGCAACATCGCTAAGTGGAAGGAGAGCTTTTCTTTAAAAACAGAAAAAAGGGGCGCCCGGGTGGCTCCGTCGGTTAAGTTTCTGACTTCAGTTCAGGTCGTGATCTCGTGGTTCATGAGTTCACACCCTGCGTCGGGCTCTGTGCTGACAGCTGGGAGCCTGGAACCTGCTTGGGATTCTGTGTCTCCCTGTCTCTCTGCCCCTCCCCTGCTTGCACTCTGTCTCTGTCTCTCAAAAATTAAAAAAATATTTTGAAAAGTTTTTAAAGAATAAAAGCACATGACACCTGGGGTTTCATTCACATCGTCCTCACCGGAGGTCTGGCTACCTCCTCCTCAACATGCACACACATCCCTTTTCCCTGTTTCTTAGCCTAAACGAGGCCTGCGTTGGTCCCGAAATTACCCTTTCTCGTCCTCACCTTGGGCTGTAAGGGGCAGCCTGGCGTGAGCCAGCACCCCCAGCAGGCAAGGCCCGGGGAGGGGGGTTGACCCGTGTCCCCACCTGTGTTATTTACACTCCGAAGTGAGCTTCCAATTGGGCCTGGTTCCCACTCTCTGGAGGACTCCGCGGACACCTGCTGAGCAGGGCTCAGACTCAGCCTGTTTGATCCGCAGCGCCTGCCCCCACCTTGGCCCCACTCGGGCTGATGCCACTTCCCGTGGGTGTGGAGATGGGCCTGTGCTGTTCTCGGGGACGGTGATCCCCAGCCTGGCATGGCATCGCGTGATGACTCCAGGCTGCCTCCCCGCTCGGGACACCGGGCTGCAGACGGCGAGGCCTGGGCCCTCGCCTCCTGAACTCATCCTGCCACTCCTGTCTCACCCTCAGGCCTTGCCGCACAGAGGAGGGCCGAGTGGCCCCGTTCAGGGGCCGCCATGGGACGGCGGTGACGTGTGCACGCGTGAGAGATTACCGGAGCAGCGCTGATCCAGCCCGTGGGCTCGGGCTGTGTGAGCGCGCTGCTCACGGACCGCACGAAGGAAGACTGAGAGAACCTGGCACCTTCCGCCCGCGGTGTCCGCACAAGGCTTTCACGGCCGTATGGGCATCTTAGGAGACGAGTGAATTCATGACAAGATAAATATTTAGTTGCGCGTGACTCTAGACGCTGTGCCAAGTATCGCGGAGGCGGAACCGAATGAGCACCAGGACCCAGTCCCGGGGACACGGCTGCAGGAAGGGAGGCTCCTAGGGCACCAGCGCCCGGGGCTACGGGGCCTCCTGGGAGTGCAGAGGGCGGCGCGGGGCACTGGACGGGCACCGAGGATGAAGACATGCTTGCTGCCTTCACGGAACACCGACTCTGGAGGAGGGAGGCGTAGAAAGGAGGGCGCCGACATTGCATGGGACCGAGGTCTGCTCGGCGTCGCTGTCGGCAGAGGGGGAGGCCGTGCCTCTGGCTCGGGGCCAAAGTCCAGCCGGCGTTTGATTTTGTTGTTGTTGTTGTTGTTGTTGAGAGTGCAAGTGCGGGAGGGGCAGAGAGAGAGGGAGACACAGAATCGGAAGCAGGCTCCGGGCTCTGAGTTGTCAGCACAGAGCCCGACGCGGGGCTCGAACTCACAGACCGTGAGATCATGACCTGAGCCGAAGTCGGGTGTTTAACTAACTGAGCCCCCCAGGAGCCCCTACTTCAACTGTTGTTTAGTCAAGGAGACAAGGACGCGTGTTCTGTGGGCAAAGACACAGATCAAAAGCCCAGCTGCGGCGGGGGGAGCGCGGCAGGAGAGAGCAGAGGGGGCCGCCCGCCTTGGCTGGAGTAGAGTCACAATGGGTGAGAACCTGGCGGACATGGGGGGCCTCGGAAGCCGGCCCTGGACCCTAAGAGGCACTCAGGGCCAGCCCTCCCATCTCTCGGCCAGCCGAACCCGGAACGTGGGCCCGGGGCCCCGAGCAGCCCACCTGCAAAGATGACGGACAGGTGCAGGACCAGCATCGCCACCCGCTGCAGAGGCGCGACGGCTTCCGGGGGTTTCCGAGGCTGCTGGAACATGTGGCACATTTCAGCGCTAAGGAAAACGAGACAGCGGCGTCACAGGGTGAAGATCGGCGAGCCGCGCGCATCCCTCACGAGCGCGAGGATAAATGGCAAGCTTGTACTCTTCCCAAACTCAAAGCCGTCCTCCAAATCAGACACACCGAGCGTATAACCTCATCTGTGAAGCACTTCTGAAAGAGTTTAACAGGGGCGCCTGGGGGGCTCAGTCGGTTAGGCGGCCGACTTCGGCTCAGGTCATGATCTCACGGTCTGTGAGTTCAAGCCCTGCATCGGGTTCTGTGCTAACGGCTCAGAGTCTGGAGCCTGCTTCGGATTCTGTGTCTCCCTCTCTCTCTGCCCTTCCCCTGCTCACGCTCTGTCTCTATGTCTCGCAAAAATAAATAAACGTTTAAAAAAAAAAAAAAGAAAATGAAAGCATGTATTTTCGCACACTGTCCAATAAACCCAAAATATATTTGGGTGAATGCCAAATCACAGATCAAGTCGTGAACACGCCGGACAAACGCCAGCCTGCAATCAAGTTAAGCCGAAAATCATAGTTAACCTGGTTCAAGTTCATTCCTGCACAGTCCCGTCTTGTAGTTCCTGCAATGGGGAAAAAAGGAAGTGAACCGGGCATTTTCTTACCTTTGATCCATCAGTGGGACCTCTTGCCAGTACTCCGTCATTGCAATTAACACCTTCAGATATTTCTCGAAACTCGATAGCGGTTTGACGGTGTAAGGAAAATCAGCCGTAGCCTTCTCGATGCTCTCTTCTTTCCCCGACGGGATATTCTTTCCAGCGGCCGCATTAACAAAACTCTCGAAAATGGGGTGGAACAAAGTTCTCGTGGAGTTTACCCACTGAGAGTTGTTCATGGGAAGTTCTTTCCGCAAGAGAGCGATTCTCCTTAACACGATCTGGACTGCTTCTTCGAGTTGGGGAGGAGTTACGTTCGGAATCAGAGACGCATTGACAAGCAAAGCTTCGCTCAGGTTACGTGGTCCACCGGAGACCTCTCCAGCTGTTTCCAGGGCCTGCAGAAGGTTATCTGGATGCTGAGCCAATGTCAGCAACAGATTAAAGACAGTCCTGTTACCCTTCTCTAAGTTATTCCAAAGAGCTTCCGAGGTGAGGTCAATCACCATTCTCAAGTACGTCCCTATTTCAGTGGGGTCTCGTGATAGCATTTCACCCAAAAACAGGATCACTTCCTGGGTTCTTTCCCACTTAGTATCTTGAGGGCAACAGTGAGCGGGAAGTGAATTAGGACGGAAGAAGTCTATCTGGTGGATGATCCTATTTATAGGAACGAAGCAATCCAAAAGTTCTTCCCATAGGTTGACAGAATCCATACCAGATATTTCAGTCCCATTATTGAGAGCCACCACGAGATGTTCCACAGCTCCCAAATCGGTTTTCACAGAAGTGAAAAATTCAGCAATTTCTTCCAAAATATCAGAAAAGTCTTTGGATCGGTTCACATAAGAGAATATGCTAGAAGATATCTTGACGATGTCAGGGTCTTGTGAAATATTAGGTTTGACCCCGATCATCCCGAAAGCCAAGTCGAGAAACGGCGTCAACAAGTTGTTTATATTTTCAGATCTGAAACGGTCTACGGGTTTCAAAGCAGTTATTTCATTCACGACATGTCGAACGCTTTGCCGCAAAATGGAATAGAGGCTGTCAAAGAACTTCATGGGGTCACTGGTGCTGGAGATGAAATGAGTGTCAAACAGAGTGGCCACCTTCCTGGAAACCTTCTGGGCTAGCCTGACGAGTTCCACAGCGGCGTTCACCGAGGAGGCCAGATCTCTCATTTCAGCAAAGTCCCTCACCAGCACGGTCAGGGTGTCAGACACTTCCAACAGGGGTTCCGGGGCATCGCTCTCTCCACCAGCTCTTGAGATGACACCAAGGAATCTCTTGGTCATTTCCAATGTTGCCCTATTCCTTAGAGGGAATGAACTATTGATAAAGGAAAGCAAACCAGTTAGATTAGCAAGTATGACTTCTCGGAGTGCGGGATACACGTAACGGAAGTCCCTGTGAGGAGAGCTGACGAGCGTGTCCATGAGCCGTGTTAGCTCTGTGGAGGCTTCTCGCACAAGCTGAAGGGCCGATCTGAGATCGTGATTGAGTTGGAAGAGATCTTCAGAACTGTTCACGTGGCGAACCAGTTGACTCACAACCCCAAGAAACTCCAAATTATCTTCCGTCTTATTTGCCCCTGAGGTCTCCCTCGGAAGAGCATTAAATAAGTCTCTCAGGAACTTCAGTCCTTGGCGAATATCAAAATAAAATTGTCCATCGTCTAAAATAAATGGCCTTTTGATGAGACGATGGATAGCGTCCTTTAAACTCGAGAAAATGCTTGTCGGTCTGTCTTCTTTCAAGATGGTAAGAAATTGATCCAGCGTCAGAATTTCTAGAATTTTATCCTTTGGGACAAAACTGTAAATAAATATGTCTTAATTTCATGTTCGGCCATGGAACGATTAAAACTTAGAGTCACATTTTTTGCTTTATAGGAGCCTGATGGGGAAACACACGGTCTGCAAGATGACATGCTAACACACCTGCCAGAAAAAAGTTAATACTTCGGTGCCAAATAATGAAAAGGGTGAAGGAATTTCAGGGATCATCCCGTCCTGGCGCCTCAACCGAGCCACTTCGAACCACCTACTTTTGCTTTTTCGAAAAGACGGGAAGGCAAAATCAATGAAGTGCTTCTAGGGGCGCCCGGGGGGCTCAGTCAGTTGGGCGTGCATCTTCGGCTCAGGTCATGATCTCACGGTCTGTGAGTTCGAGCCCCGAGTCAGGCTCTGTGCTGACGGCCTGGAGCCCGGAGCCTGCTTCAGATTCTGTGTCTCCCTCCCCTCCCGTGCTCATGCTCTATCTCTCTCTCTCTCTCTCTCTCTCTCTCTCGAAAACAAAGTTTAATCTAACCAATTAAAGTTTCATTTAACAAATTAAAATTAAAGTGCTTCTCGCTGCAAGAGGAAACAGCTTCCTGAACTTTCAAAATCCCAGCAAATCGCTGGGACAGGTGATGGCTGTTGATGGGTCAGCGTGGCTAGGCTGAGTGACAGCCCCAGAATCCCTTTCCCATGAGCTCTGGGTCTCCATGAGCGACACGGTGGCTTCCCTCATGACAGTGGAGGGTAAAAGGAAGGCAGTGGCCAGTTTGCAGTATAAACACTAACCCAGGTGCCCTTGGGAAGGGCTTTTGCTGGTTTGATTAAAGCCCCAGCTGAGTAAACTCTGACTAAGTAAGACAGGATGTCATCCTGGGCGCAGGGGGGGGGGGGGTGCCTAACTTCATCGGTTGGAGAGCGTTCAAGGCGGGCATAGAACTCCCCTGACCTAGCAACCCCAAAGAGCACCTGCCTGCCAGTCACCCGCCCCCCACCTTCGATGGCCTTCTGGAGACAGTGATTCCTCCCCGTGGTATTCTGTCTGCATGTGAGTGTGACTTCCGGACAGCCCGTCCTGCTGACTCTGCACCTGCTTAGCCAGCCACCAAAAGCACAGAAGCCAATTCCTTGAATTAAATCCTTGTTCTGGTTCGATTTCTGTGGCTGAGCCCTGCCTGACACAGGCGTCACAGAATAAATTAGAATTTCCATCCAGCCCTTTCACTTGCAAGCTTCAAACAGAATGACAACAAGAACAAAATAAAACAAAAAAAAGGAAAAAAGGATACATGAAAAAAATGTCATGTGACTTTTGGTTTTAAAGTTTTAGAATTTTGAGGCACCTGCGTGGCTCAGTTGGTTGAGCATCCGACTCTTGCTTTCAGTTCGGGTCATGATCTCGCAGTTCGTGGGTTCGAGCCTCATGTCAGGCTCTGTGCTGACAGTGCAGAGCCTGCTTGGGGTTCTCTCTCTCCCCCTCTCTCTGCCCCTCCCCCACTTGGGCTTGCTCTCTCTCTCTCTCTAAAAATAAATAAACTTGAAAAGAGCGTTTAAGGTTTTCAAATATTCTCAATTCCAAATATAAACATCACAGGAGATCAACTGCAATAAAAATATTTAAGCCCCTCACTCGCGATGAGACAGTTAACACATCGATTCAATTACGACCACGTATATGCATCTACACATATGAGAACTAGTGCTTAAATTAAATATGAAATTCTTTTCACAGCCCAAGAATGTAAGAAAGCATAAGCGATTAATTGCCAGAGGCTAGGTTTCTATAACGTGTTTCCTACTGGAGGACAATCATCAAAATTATTTCACCTTGACATTTTAATAAAATGTCCTCCAAGACAAAATTCAAGACAAAGATCATTCATAGGTGGTGTGTCCAAATGCTGTCACTGATGTTTGCAGGCGCCTGCAAATAAAGGGACCGTGACGTGTGACAACCGCATTCACTATACGAAGCAAAAGTAGACTCACCTCATCTCTGCAGTGACGTCTTTGTGGAAGGCCTTCAGAAGAAGAGAGAGTCTGTTCTCAGAATTTTCCTCCATTAAAAGGGAGAAGAACATTTGCCAAAGCTGTTCCATGAAATCTACAGGCCTTCTTGGAGGGAAGATTATTCCGGCGTCATTTCCTGACCGAGTCCGGTTCAAGGTGAGGTTAATGAAATTCGTCATCTGAAAGTCAGGATCACTCGAATTTGAGGCTGCCTCTGGGGAACTCCCGGCTAACTTCCTGATTGAATTAATTAGAACACGTTCAAAAAGGAATTGACCGAATGACAAATTAGTCAGCTGCTCTTGGCTTAGCTGAGTCAAATGGGCAACACCGAAGCCACCTTCCCTAGAAATGGCTTTGAGAAAACCCAAAACGGTAGCTAAATCTTTGGTCCATGAAGTCGTATCATTAGTTGCGCTCTCATTGGCTGTCAGAAGAAATGTCTGAATCATCCTGGACTCTTCTTTGTTTGCACGTTTCTGAAGCCAGTTTTTCAGGCCGGACAGAAAATCTTCCATGATTTCTGATGTCTTCAGGGACAAAGACCCCAGGCTTTCGAAAACACGGGCGAGTTGCAAAGTTCTGTTTTGAAGAGTCTCTGAACTGATCATTTGAATTTCTTTGTTAATTTCAGAAAGCAGGCGTCTGATAGGAAAGTCGCGGCTTAGCTCTGTCGTGATTTGTTCAAGCTCAAGCTGCAGTTCCTCAAAGTACGAAGAGTTGTAAGTCACTTCACTCGTTTTAGTAAAACTTGATGGTGCTTCGGAACCACTGTCCGTCACGTTAGCATCCAGAAACGTCACAAGTGGAGAGCCTAGAGAATGGGCACCATTTTCTGGGTGCTGATCCCCAGAAGAAAATTTCACGATCCTTTCCAAATTTAAGGAAATCTTATTTCGAACAGATGCCTCCATACCTTCGTTAATGTTGAGGATGTTGCTTAAATTGGCTAGTGTATCAAGAATGTGTTCATCCGATGCAACTTTTGTAAAGTTAACACTTTTCAACGTTGCTATGATCTGCGAAGCAACTTGCTTTATGGGGCCGCTGGGACAAAGTTCAGCGAAGCTACCGTTGCTATGATTTCCAGAAGACGGGACAAACGGTAACACTTTACGCCAAAATTCTTGCATGGTTTCCACAAGTGAAGTTTGAAGATGGAAGGCTTCAGATACCTCCAGAAAAATGGAAGTCCAGTCCGCTAGTTCGTGAATGACACAGATCATCTTCCCTGACAGCTCCTTCCGTGAGCCTTCGTCCGAACATTGTAAACCTTTGCCCGGAGGAGAGAGGTGGAGGAGGTCGAGTACACTGGCCACTTTGCGATAAAAGGAAGAAGACATGAGCTCGTGGGGTTTACAGGCTTCTTCCTTGGGATCCTGCCTCGATTCAGGAGTCGTGTGATTCCAGCACCAAACCACTGGAAGGCAAGTTAAAGCCTCAGAAAGAATCGCTGGTTTATCTGATATTAATTCGACGGTGTCCAAAAGAGTTTTTATCACAAGAGCAAAGTCTTCCTTGGTGATGTTTGAAATGCTTACGCCATGAAGGACGGTGAAGTTGTAGACATCCTTGAGGACTTCTGTGATGTTTTTGTCAACTTCTCTCTGCAGGAGCTTCACGGCATGAGGAAGCACATAGTACGTGTCTACCACCGCATTAACGTCCTCCTTCGGAAACAGACGTGAGAGCTTGAGCAGGTGATTGACATTCCAAGAATGGGAGCTGTCCACAAATTTTTCCAGCAAGCCAACAAGCAGGTTGGCCCACGAACGGCCAGGACCCAACCTACTGACGTTCTTAAAGAAATCTGTTAGCGCTTCACTCATTTGGGCAAGTTGGTCCACCAATAGGTCTATGTCTGGCTTCTTGAGGGTACGCAGGAGAGAAGATACCTTCCTGAAAACTTGACTACTACCTGGATCTCGTGGAACGTTGTGAAGAACTGAGGGCGTCAGGGAGTGGAACACATCCCTAATCAGTAGGATACCAAGACCTACAGCTTTCGTGAGTTTGTGTGGAATTATTTGTGGTGGATTTTGGAAATCCTGAGAGAAGTTGAATGCAAGGTAGCTGGCTAACTGATACAATGAATTTCCCAAGCTGTTGACATCCTTTTCTTTTAGACTCGTAGCAAATATATTTAAAAGCTTCTCAGATGTAGAAGATGAGTCACTTTCTAGGATATGAGTGGAAAAAGCCTTCATAAGTTTCTGAATTTCCTTCCCCAGAGCTACTAAATGCAGCCAAAGGTTTTTAAATCGGCTAGGTAGGTCATCTGACATTTCTATGGGTCTTAGAACTAATTCACCAAAATGTTTCCAATTGGACTGAGATACAAAATCAAAGTCTCTTATCAAGTTGTTGATAATCATCCTTACTTGGTCTGTGGAATCATTTAAAAGAGTTAATAAAATCTCCAATTTAGGTATCTTTTCCTCTTCAAAGACTTCAGTGAGTAACACATTTAGGAAGTCGGTTACATTTTTCAATACGGTATTCACGCAATCTATATCTGACTTGTTGAATGAACAGTGAGGGTCCTCTATATTTAGCATCCCAGTAACAAGCTTCAATGTAGAGTTAATTTTGTTCTCCACGTCTCTGAAACTCTTCCAAATACCTCGAGGATAGCCTTGTGAAATGCTGGAGTTATATATCGCATACAGATGGTTCATGATGTCTACCCATGCAATGCACCCCTTCCATCTGCTGATCACGTCCCCGGAGGAAAATGTGTAATTTAGCACAGCCAGAATATGCAATGTCCTCTGTGAATTATTTACATATAATAAGCCATCTTCCAAAATAAACTTGATAACATTTTGGAAAATATCAGCACAGGACAATAAATCTTGGTCACGTGACACATTTCTAAAAAATAACATTGTTTCTCTTAGCTCGGTGATGACACCTTCAAACTTCACTCCATGATTTGTGTGGTTATTTGAAAGAAAGCGATCTATCAATCGTATGTCTCTGTCGATGTATTCCGAGGTATTGCTTAACTCCGTGAAAACATCAAGCAGAGAATACAAAAACTCTCTGCCGGCATTTGTGTTTAACGGAAATGTCTCTAGCTGACGCAGGGCAGTTTCCACCGTGAAAAGGGATTTCTCTACTTGGTCGGAGTTAAACGACTTTACGCTTACGAAGGCATCACCCAACACGACCCAGAGATCCCTGAGACTCAAAAACTCATCCCAATCATGAAAGTCATCCGCTTGAGTTACATTTTTAAACAAATTCAGTAGGAGCCTGGCGGGGTCGTGAGGAGGGAACTTTCCCCGGCAGCTTTTAGAAACTTCCACATCACCTGGCAATTCTTCCAGAAGCTGAGTGAGACCATCGTGCAGAGGAGTGAAAATATTCATGCCAAACTTGAAAACCTGAGAGAAGCTGCCCCAGATGTCAGTCCACATTTGGAGCCAGGAGAGGGTGCAGCGAACGGCCCTTAACTCACTGAACACATTGCCACTCGCGGACAGGTTGGAAAGAATTTGTGTCCATGGAAGAATAAATGAGGACCCTCCGTCTAGTGAATAATTCCCGGAAGAAACGTTTTTATTATCCAAAGCAAAGCATTCATTACCCGACAGGGCTTCTACTGATCCGTTGAAGAGCTGGCTCATGTACTGAAAGAAAGAAATACGGAAATCCTCGTCGGCCATGAGCAGTGCTTTGAGGCCTGTCAACGTAGCGGGAATCACTTCGAATTCGGGGCCCTGTGTAGACATCAGGGATTGGGCCTGAAGCTCCAAGTAGTTAAAAAATGAAAGCAACTGCTGGCAATAAGATCCCTCGGAAATTCCCTCCAGAACCCCTGTTGTCTCGTATAAAAATGCAAAGGCTTCACTGATGTTCTGGAAATGAGATTGCTCTACGAGGTCCAAGATGTGTTTTGAGATTTGTGCAAGGGAGGGTAGCAAAGAGTCTGTGCCCTGAGTGCTCAAGAACGTAGACATCGATTGGAACCAGGAAGAATAAATCCGCAGAAGCAAAGGCGAATCTTCGTCCTGGAAGACGCTGAGATAGATCTGAGTCAAGATTTTAGCAACGTCTCGCTTTTCGCGCTCAGGAAGGGCTGAGAAACACCCGGATGCGTTCCGTAAAGCGTAGACGATGTCCAGAGCCTCTGAGACTTGGCCCCGCCTCAGAAATCCGAGTTCGTAGAGACTGCTTATGACAGTTTCACTTAAATGTACGAAGTCCATTTTCACAGATGGCGATGGAGGCCAATCCGAATGGAACAACTGGGAAAAGTTAAAGCTTTTGCTAAGACCCCTCTCATCTTCTGGGACAGAAAGATTAAGATGGGTAGTCAAGATCTCCAGTTTGTCTCTTTCTTCTTTTGAAATGCCATCCACCCACAGCTCCAGGAGCTCGGGGTTCAGTTCAGAAAGTACTGATTCCACAAATCTCCGAGGATTGTTCGATTCCTTCTCTGTCCAGAGACGTTCAAGAGCTTGGGCTTTCTCAGTCACTGCTTCGCCAAGTTCCAGAAGTTTCTGAGTATCGAGAGCCGATGGGTCTCTCTCTAAACTTCTCGAAGGATTTATACACAAATGGCTTGTGTTCAGAAGAGTCTCGGCGAGAGATGGGAGGTCACGGGACTTGGAAACCCTGGGCGAGTCGAAAGGACTAGGCAATAATTTCTCCAGAAATCCCACGAGCGATAAAAAAAAGTGTTTTTGCTCGTCCTCCAGGGAATGCAACCTCTTTTCCATCAGGAGAAGTTCCTTTGAGGAATTCAAGAGCCTAAAATATTAATGGAATTGTTTTAGTATCCAAAAATAATTGAATAAATAAATTCGAGACAAATACCATTTCTCAACTTTTCAGGGTAATACTCAGACTTCTTTAGAGCAACACATAAATGAACTATTTCCCTCGCAATGTATTTCCCGACGGGAATTAAATTAATGTGAGCAATTGGAAGTGTTTTGGAAATCCAAACTGCACGTATGTGTATTTAAAATCTGCTTCCTGCACCAAAAACAATGGACTTGAAATTCCTTTACTCCATGATTTCACATGTAGGATTGTTAAAGGTAAGTTTGCTGTGTGTGCCGGAAAACTCTCGGGTTTCCATTCCTTATGGTGTCTCACAGTGTCTTGGCTGTAGACGTAGTCCAAGTGGCCGAGTTTGTCAGAAAGCACCCCCTATGCTTTATGGACCACTGTTAGAATTGCCCGTTCTAGAAGCAATTCCGGTGTTTGTGAAACAATGCTGGTACTTCCCACTATTAGAAACTCACTGATTTAGATAGTGTACTTTCTCTCCAGGGGTTAACTTGTAAAATACAGAGTTCCCCAAGGAGCAACTCAGGGTTATGACAAGTCCACGCTCACAATAGAAATCCACACTTAGAGGGGCACCTGGGTGACTCAGTCCGTTGATCGTCGGAAAGTCTCAGGTCATGATCTCTCAGTTTGTGGGTTCAAGCCCCATGTCGGGCTCTGTGCTGATGTCTTGGCACCTGGAGCCTGCTTTGGATTCTCTGTCTCCCTCTCTGTCCCTCTTCCCACTCACACTCTGCCTCTCTCTCTCTCTCTCTCTCTCTCTAAGAATAAATATACATTAAATTTTTTTCAATAAATATAAATAAATAAATAAATAAATATCCACACTTGGAGAATCTTACTACCTTCCACTAACTCAGGAGATACCAGTCCACTTTTTCCTTTTTTAATGTTTATTTCTGTATTTTTGAGAAAGAGAGCACAAGCAGGGGAAAGAGAGAGAGTGGGAGGCACAAAATGTGAAGCAGGCTCCCCATGTATAAAGAAATATATCGGGGCACCCGGATGGCTCAGTCGGTTGAGCGTCCGACTTCAGCTCAGGTCATGATCTCACATTTCGTGGGTTCGAGCCCCGCGTCGGGCTCTGTGCTGACAGCTCAGAGCCTGGAGCCTGCTTCAGACTCTGTGTCTCCCTCTCTCTCTGCCCTTCCCCTGCTAACGCTCTGCTCTGTCTCTCTCTCTCAAAAATGAATAAATATTAAAAATATATATACATACATTAAAAGAAATCTATCTATATGTATGTATATATATATTTTTTTTTAATTAGCAGATCCATGATGCTATTTTATGGCCAGAACAGGACTCAGCCCAGGACTTCTATTTCCAGGCTCAGCATTCTTCATACCAATTGCGATTAGTGTCCATCCTTGTTTTTATTTATTTATGCATCGTTAGGTCAACACCCAGTTACGTAGCGTCTATCGTGACAGACACCCCATGCCGGCCGCTTGGGGTCTATGGCTAGAAAATGAAACACGCCCTCAGAGCGCACACACGGACTAGTTTTATTGCTGTCTTTCTAGGGCTACTAAATACTTGAGCCTTTCAAGAGAGTAAGGTAGTATAAATCCGAACTGAGCAAGGGACTGACTCTCCGGGGGGCGTATCCCACGCTCTTCCTCCTTGGTCCACTGACC
>PITB01028081.1:0-19449 GCA_004024585.1 Paradoxurus hermaphroditus
AGAATGGACTACCCTCACCTCCAGAGACCTGGACCATTTCTATCTCAGCACCATTCCGCAAAGCACTCACTCCTTTGATATTCATGAAGTACATAGTATAGCATCTTGTTCCCCAAAACATGCTGCAACAGTGTATCTGATTTGTACTGGGGCCCCCTAAGTACCTGGCACAGGATCTTCTTCATAATTGGTATTTATGTTTTAGCTAAATTAATACATGTTTGATGGAATAAAGGTAAGTTTTAAAGACAAAGAAGAGAGCTGGATATATGGAGCTAAGTTGAGGTTGGATTTCATAAGTTTTTCTTTTGTGTCTTCAGTTACAGGTTATTCAGTTTCTAATTTAAAATGCTTAAGGGGCTTTTAAGGCATCTGAGTAACCACGTTTTCTGGACTGGAAAGATGGAGTCTGGTTGGCAGCCAAATACAGTAGAGTCATTATCGACTAATATTAAATGAAAAGTTAGGTTTAAAATAGGGTGTACAGCACGATCTCATTTAAAAAATGTATTCACATAGAGAGAAGGACTGAAGGAGATAAGGCATGAATATTAATAATGCTCCCTAATAAATGAGTGGTACGATGATAGTTAATGTTTATCTTTTCTTTTTGATTATTTATAGTTCTCTAAAATTATAACAATGGACATATGGTATTTTGTGATAAAATGTTAAATATAATAGTTTTAAAAGTTTTATTATATTTATATTTTTTTCTAGCAACAAGGATGCAAATAGAGTGCAGAGTATTGGGCCCCTCTGGGTTGTTCCTGGTTTGAAAACAAATGCTTACCTAAGGGAATTCAATTTCTCAAAAATTCTAATAGAAAAGTGTATGAGGCATCTTAGCTATCCCCCTTGGGAGGAAATACTGGGAGGTAATAATGTTTTTCAAAGAAATAGCGTTGGCATCTTCTACATAAAAAGCGTTGGCTTTTCCCCAGGCCGTCTGCATGCCGGGGGTGGGGGTGGGAGTGGGAGACACAATGTTCTCACAAAATTTCAAATGACCTTTGTGCCAAAGGAAGGATATTTTTATTAGACGAATCCCACAAGATACTTTTTATCAGCATTATCATTATCATTATTCATAACAATAGCAGTATAGTGCTAAAGAGCAGCATAGTGATAAAACATTGTGATAAAGATCATGGCCTTGGCATCCCACAGTCAAGGTCGAATTCTGGCTGTTAGCCTACTATGTCATCCTGAGCCAATCATTTAGTTTTATTATTGTTAGCTTCCTAATTTATTTTATTTTAATTTAAAATATTTTTAAAGATTTTGTTATTTAAGTAATCTCTGAACCCAACGTGGGGCTCGAACTCATGATCCCAAGATTAAGAGTCATAAGCTCTTCTGACTGAGCCAGTCAGGCACCCCTAATTTTTAAACTGATAGTGGGGATGCCTGGGTGGCTCAGTTGGTTGAGTGTCAAACTTCAGCCTATGTCATGATTTCGTGATTCATGAGTTTGAGCCCCGCGTTGGGCTCTGTGCTGACAGCTCAGGGCCTGGAGCCTGCTTCGGATTCTGTGTCTCCCTCTCTCTGCCCCTCCACCACTCACACTCTGTTTCTCTCAAAAATAGATGAGATATTAAAAAAAAAACAAACTGATAGATAATAATGCCAACTTGATAGAGTTCTTGTGAGAATTAACTGAGGTAATGTAAAGAACATATGCTTTTGACTAATAATAATAATAATAATAATAATCAGTATAAGTAGGTATTGCTGATAAAATGTAATAATAGCAATTGTTGGTACAACT
This sequence comes from Paradoxurus hermaphroditus, assembly GCA_004024585.1. Taxonomy (NCBI): domain Eukaryota; kingdom Metazoa; phylum Chordata; class Mammalia; order Carnivora; family Viverridae; genus Paradoxurus; species Paradoxurus hermaphroditus. Next base: position 1,772 of record PITB01028081.1, read on the forward strand.
TATTGATAAGCATTATATCCAAGCCATCATTTTATTCCATTTATGTCTTGTTGGTACTTGTTCCTTAAATTAACTATAAGATGTGGATGAGAAAACTGAGCCCCAGAGAAGAAGGTAAAGAAATAGGTAATGAAAAAAGCTAAGGTTGAAATTTGAACCAGTATCAACCTAATTTCCATATTTATTCCGGTAGATCAATATTCCACAGGATTAAGGACTGATAAAATATTAGTGATCATAATGATTTACTTTTAGTAATTACCTATAATACAGTTTGACTACCTTCTCAGAAAAACTCTGGGAACAATGATACGAAAAATATTTATCTGACCACCAGGTGGCGCTTGACCAAGATTCTGCAATTACATTTCTCCCTCAGAGCCCTTCACATAAGCTGCAATCTAAAGTGAAATAAATAATTTGCCAGGTTCCACTTGGGGGGAATTAACAAAGAGCAGCAGTTTATAAAATGAAGGAAATGCATTTATTTTTGAGATAGAGACCATTTTATATAGTCTATGTGGAAAAATATGTGAATAACCCTTTGGACTATTTCGGGACTTACGTCCTTAGGCATACAATTTATTTAATGGATGTAATCCCCTTTGATATGTATTAAAATAGCATCTGGCTTAATCATTTTGATGGTAACTCTGGATTTAATATGATTTTCATGTGCTCAGTTATAATACTTGAAACTTGAGATTTATGGTATAAGTGGCAAGTAGCCATTAATTCTGGTTACAAGGCAGAGCAAGGGCATTGACTTTATTGCCCCTGAAGGAGCTGAGCAAGTGAACACCTCTATTCCATAAAGATGTCGCGTGATTAAATAAAAGCAAGTATGCTGCCATTCAACATGCAGTTTAGCAATTGAGCGCTTGTAGGGAGTGTAATTTTTGCTCTGTTGGCCTTGGTACTTTCTGCAGTTTATAAGTCTACCAAGTCTGTTCTTCTAGGCACTTAATTAACCTGTAGCCCTTCGTGTCAATTGTAATCACGAGAACACTTTAGAACCAGTTTAGAATATTTGCAGTTTAAATTTGCCAATTGAGAAAATACCCCATTACTGTTAAGAAAGAGTACATCTGAGAAGCATAAATTCTGAGTTATAAAGAATTGAATTATTTAGTTTTCAGATTATGTGAGTCATTTTGCTTCTCATTCACTCAACAATTATGAATTGGCACATAGTTGAGCAAATAAATGTCGAAAGGATACAAAATGAATGAGTGCTTCTCATGTGCAAGGCGTAGATCCAGAGGCTGTGGGGAATACAAAACAGCAGTTTCCATGACCTCTGATCTCTAGGGAGTTTATGATATAGTTGGAAGATCAGAGGCAGAAAAAACAGGAGAAATAATATAAGTGTTAAGGAATAATAAAAGGCATCATAAGAGAGATATAATTATATTCCACCGAATGCTACCCAGGACGAGTGCCATGAATTTGAAGGAGAGAAGGATTTCTTTGGGCATCTGTGGTCAGGAAAGGCTTTCTGGAGGAGGTGGGAAATGAGCTGGTCTTAAAAGTTGGGAAAGTTGGAGGAAGAAGAGGACCCTTCCAAATGGTGAATGAAATAGAAGATAAAAAAGTGAAGTGAATCAAACCAAAGTAACGAAGATGAGACTATATAGCACATGGACTATGTAGCACCTTTGGTGGTAGAGATGGAAGGGTTGCTAACAAGCATACAGGTCCATGCTCTTCAGACTACAGTATTCACCTCCCTAGTGGAATTCTTGGCCCTCTCGTATGGAGGGGGAACATTTCCTTTCCTCCAACTTCAACATAAAAAATGTGAAGGACAAATGTTAAACCATCTACCTGGCAAGTATTAATATTAAAACAAATGTGGATGTACTATGGAGGAGAGCTGAAGAGACTGAAGTCCTTAAAGTTTATGACTTGTCCAAGGTTGTAGAACTTGTTGAGAGGACAAGTCCAGCTGGAATGGTCCACGGAGAAGTTGTCCCTAGCCTTTGAATGTAACTTTGCTTATGCCCTACCATTGTTTCTTTTTATATTCTCTGACAGACCTGCCAAAAAGTGGTCAGGGAAAATAATAAAAGGAATTTGAACAAACTCATCACTTTTTCCTCCTTGTTCATACCTCTCGTGTAAGGATTAAGAAACATTATATCATAGATAAAATAAAATTTAAAATAATTTACTAATTCCAAATTTTTGTGTGTTTCCTGATCTTTATTGTTATCAGAGACAGATATTAGTAAAAAGGTACGACTAATGGCTACTAATAGGAAGACTGGATGTATTTTTCAGATCTAAGACACATTTGATTTTGGGGAAGAAACAACTGATTCACTTGGCAGAATGTACTAGATGAATACAGCCAATTCAAACACTTTTCTGGGACTGAAAAATAGCCCTCCATCTTTAGCGATGACCTGGGCTGGTAAGAGTCTCGAATGTCAGGTGGGTGGGCTGGATTTCTTTTATAGTCACAGGGCAAACCTCTGGAGACTTCCAGAATGTCTTTTCAGCAGAATGCTTTTAAGGGTTGAGTTAAAATCTAGGGGTAACTGGGTGGCTCAGTTGGTTAAGAGTCTGGGGGTGCCTGAGTGACTCAGTTGGTTAAGCCTCCGACTTCAGCTCAGGTCACGATCTCATAATTTGTTTGTTTGAGCCCCACGTCAGGCTCTGTGCTGATGGCTCGGAACCTGAAGCCTGTTTCAGATTCTGCGTCTCTCTCTCTCTCTGCCCCTCCCCTGCTCATGCTCCATCTCTCTCAAAAATAAATGAATGTCAAAAAAAAATTAAAAAAAAAAAAAAAAAGAGTCTGACTCTTGATCTTGGCTCAGGTCATAATCTCATGGTTTGTGAGATCGAGCCCTGCATCAGGCTCTGTGCTGACAGCGTGGAGCCTGCTTAGGATTCTCTCTCTCCCTCTCTCTCTCTAGAGAAAGTAACTGAGAAATGCTACACTATTGGTATCCAAAAGATAAGGGTAGGATTTGGTCTCAGGGTTTCAAGTGACTTGGGAACTTATTTACAAATATACATTGTACCTTCTGAGGTGATTGTGGCCTGACTTGCCTCTCAGAAATTCCGGAAGCAAAGGGAAGAGAGCAAAGTAATGCATGTTTTGGCTTGAACTCTTAGAGTGTTGCAGGAAAGATGCTGATGATTTGAATGAAGATCCAAGGTGAGATTTAAGAGAAAACGTCCTGCCATGGAGACTTGGAGGGCGAAGCGGACCTATGGGTCCAGTCTACCTTGCTCTAACCTGGTTCCCCCTACTCCGCACACTGTGAATAAGGACGGCTCCCAAGGCTTCTGGCTGTGCTTTACTGGTTCCGTGGGAATTCGAACCTCCTGGTTCTTACAAAAGATTCTGAAAGCCCTCAGAGGGGTGTATCACGAAGTGTATTATTTTCCAATTGCAGCTGTAACAAATTATCCCACACTTGGTGGCTTAAAACCACATACATTTACTATCTTATAGTTCTGGAGGTCAGAAGTCTAAAACGGGTCAGCAGAGCCATGCTCCCTCCAGAGGCTCTATGGGAGAACGTATTTCCTTGCCTTTTCCTGGCTTTTAAAGGCCACCTGCAATCCTTGGCTTGGGGTCCCCACTCTCCATCTTCAAAGCTAGCACCCTAGCACCTTCAAATCTCTCGCTGACCTCTGCTTCTGCTGTCAAATCTCCTCTGCTTCCAACTCTTCTGTCTTCTTCCTGTGATAAGCACTCGCGTGATTACACTGGGCCCACAAACAATCCAAGATACACTTCCCATCTCAAGATCCTTTACTTCATCACATCTACAAAGTCCCCTTTGCCATGCAAGGTAACGTATTCACGGGTTCTGGAAATTAGGACATGGGACTCTTTAGGGAGTGATTATTGTGATTATTCAGATTGCCATAACCAGTCTCTGAGGACTAGTTCTCTTGCTCACAACAGAGGTCTGTCATTTCCTTCTACTTACACTGGGTCGCTGTCATGTGGCTTTAGTCGCTGCGGAGGTTTCTTTCCCACCAGCGGCAACAGCAGCATTGGTGCTACAGATACCCGTCCCCATGCACGCCATGCCTTTGTGGATACTGCCCGTCTCCAAGACTGAGGGTGGTGCTGTCAGTCCTGACACTGCCAAGGCCACTGCTGCCTTATTGTTGCCACTACCACCAATGCGGCCATCACTGCCAAGGAGACCACTAATGGCAACACACTTCTGCGTTTTTGTCTATCCCCTTGGGAATCAGTCGTGAGTCTGGGAAGGGGGCTCCAGGATAAGCGGAGTGACGGGCACCGTGTTCTGTCAACAAGCACACCTCCCGTTTGTCTTGAACTAGCTTCTCTCTTTCACCTTGGGATCAGTCTTTTCCTGCAGGCTGCTCTGTCCCTCTTCGCACCGCCACTTCTCCTTCCAGGCTCAGATATTTTGGAATCCTAATATAAACACAGCTGGGACTCAGACTGCTCCAGAACACATGCTTCTCAGAGGCTACCTTCCCAAGTGTTTACATTCCATGCTTGAAGAGCTGGCTCCTTCACGAAACTCAGGGGAAAGAAAATCGGTACAGTTCTTAATTTTTCACACTTTCTACCTAGTCTAGAGTTAAGCATCTGGATCCCATTGGATGCCATTCATCCTAATTTAGCACTTCCTATTAATTTTGTAAGGGATTACTATTGAAATACATAATTTAGTAACTTCAGCTTTTACAAGCCATGTCAAGTGCCATACCAAATAGGGTTTGACTGGATTTATTCCTGGTGAAAAGGAAATCTTTGATTTCACTCCTCCTAGCTACTATTGATTCATTTTGTACTAGAGTGTGTGAAATTGGAGCTATAGAAAACATGACTTCCCCCCCCTTGATCTGGTTGGAATAGATGTTTTCACTTCATGAAATAAACAGTGAAAAGGCTTTTCATGAATTTGTCTGTATTTTTAATGAGTTTTGTTTCTCATGGTGGACTGTGTTAATACTTTATGTGTTGTCCTCCCAGGAAAGTGGGGAACCTGAGATCCTACACCAACTTCAGTGTATCCAATAGAAATGAATGTTGATAAAGTTCATGGCAGTGGTTAAAGCTCTGGTTTTGTAGGTCGACCTCACAGAGGAGGCCAGCTGGAGAGAGGTTAGGAATTGTTGCACTGGGGAATTTCCCTGTACATGTTTTAGTTTCTTCCATTTCAGGGTGAGGCCACAGGCTTCTGGTGACTCCAGAATGTATGTGCAAGTCTTTAAAAAGTACTGAAGGTCAGTGTAGTGGGACAATTGGGGCCCATGGAGACCACAAGAGGTACATGAACAGGGTGTGAGTTATTGGGCTGTAGTTCTTCCTCTGACCTTTTCATTGATGGCTTAGATTTGTTTATTGATTCTTAGCCATTTTCTGGGGTAGGAACCCTTTCTTGGGGGTAAGAAGCGTTTCCTCCCTTAAAAAGAGATTACCAAGTGGAGTTCAGTCTACCCATGTTTGAATATAATTTCAAGATATCTTGAAAATGTATATTTACTTCATATTTGTAGGTTATACCCAGCTACACCCACGCATGTTACTTTTGGGGATGGAGGTGTAGCTGTGGTTCATGAACTGAAACAAAGGACGTGTCTGCCACCTCCTGGACACTCTGGGAAATTCAAAGGATTTTTCCACAGGAAGAGGGTGAGTTTGATAAATTTTGTTTCAAATTTACTTCAACAGATGAGAATTTAGCCAAGTATTAAACAGATTAATTTCTGCCTTTGTGAAGGCTTGCACGTCTTTGATCATTCAGTCGTTTTAATGAACTCAACGTGGTTGTTTCCGATCTGGCCTTGAAGTCTTGGCACCTCGCCACGGTCTGAGTGGCGGAGTCTTACTGCCTCCAGCTTGGGTTCCTCAGTTTTGGCAGGGCTTGCCTTCCCACTGATGGAAGGTTTACAAAGGAAAAAAATCATTATGTCTGAAATTCTGCCAGGACACCTCAGCGTGTTTCCAGGCTGCCATCTATCGTGGAAATCTCTGAAGATTTAATATTTTAAAAAAAATTGCAATGCACCTGCTCCTAAGGAAAACCATCTTGTCATATGATAGCATGCTTTTATTAAATCAGCGAATTTAAAATTTTATTTATTAGGGCTTATAACTTGGGTTTCTTCCCTTAGGCTCCCTCATCTCTGTGTTAAGTACAACTTGCTTCCAAGGTCAGCCTCCCGCCCTCCATAATTAGCTCAGAGATTTACCAGGGACTTCGGACACCAGCTTTACCCAGCAAGCTGGTCACAGCACTATTTGTGGTCATACCCTAAGTGATTCAGCAGCTCTGCTATCTTTAGACTCTTGTCTCATCCCACACAAAGCTCTTTTCAGACCCAGCCTGACATTATGATATTGTACTGTGGTCCTGCAGGGTCAGAGAGTATAATGTGGCGATTCAGTATATATCTTATAGCAGAAAAAGGGCATTCAATATTTGGCAAAAGGACAGTCTGATGACAAGGAGCGTGCAAGGCAATGTTCAGTGGTTTCTGCCACTTTGGTGGGTAGGAGTGAAACATATCACCCTGACAAATGGCTCCAGAAACACATTTTTTTTTCTTTTTTTTTCTTTTTTTTAGCTTTTTGGTATCAGGTTCTCAGATCTAAGCTCGTGGTGTATGGCTACAGGAGGGTTTCTTCTCTTTGGGATCCCTTCCTTGTACTGTTTTGTGGCAAGGCCACTGAAGCAGGGTTTGTTGAAGTCCCCTTAAGTCACTGAGAAGGTCTGCTTAAGTTGTTAACTATCAAAGTTTTGCTGGTGTTCCTGGAAGCTTAAATCTATGAGAAGCTTTTCCAAGTTTTATCCTCTACTCTTCTTTCCTTTGACTTGTTTCTGTACTGGGTCCAGTTTCAAAAAGTTATTTGTGACCGTCCCGGAAGTGAGAATAATAGAGAACTCAAGAAAAGTGGGATATTGGGTTTGCTTCATGGAGTATTTCATACCTAGAGTAGCCTTTCATTTCAGAGCTATTTTAAACCTGGGACCTCACTGGGAGAGCAAACTGATGGGTAGAACCGTAAAAAATAGAAAGTTCTTGTGGACATGATTTACATGTTAACTATTCACCTTTTAGGGACAAAAATGACAGCCATAATCTGTCCTTTGCTGATTAACATGCCATTTCTAACAATTAACGGCAAGCAACAACAACAAAAATAAATTCTACCTCTTACCATGTTTCTCAGACCTGGGAGACTTGTGTTAAATTTCTTCCAAGTTTACTATCCCACCCCAGACAACTTGAAGGGATAATGATGTCTACATTATCTGGGCTTTCGCAATTCCAAAATTGTGATTATTTGCTAGAGGTAGTTTGAGAGGAAGTTTTTCTTTGCACTGCCTATGAAGATCTCATTTGCTAGGAAATTTGATATTATCAAGGGGAGGTGGGATTGTATTGTGGAGTGGTGCTTTGCTGGATGTGAGGACATTCTGCTACCCACCAACTGCATGGTCCTGGCTTAAATTTTCTCATCTGGAAAGTGGTTGGTTTTCTGTAGTGTTTTCTGTAGTCTCTTCCAATTGTAGAATTTTAAAATCTGCCTTCAGAGGAAGGTATGCCATCTGGGGGGTATTTAGAGCATATAGAGAACATTTCAACAAATTAATCTTGTGTCTGCATTTAAATAGGCTTTGAATTATTACGTGATCAGTTAACATATATCTTCTAATCATTTATGTATCTTTCTTTCCTCTATCTTACCATTCTTCTACCCACCCACAAATACACACATCAAGTTGGGTTACCAAGGAGGCAGATTAAGTCATTCTTGATTGGTGGTAACAAAAGAGTTTCAGAAAGAATTTGATATTTGATATATGAAAAAATGTGATAATAACATCATCCTGAAAAAAATTGACTTTAATAGATTTCCTTACACTTATTTTAGGGGTAAATATTGTATATTTTGGAGGCAATGGTTCTGTAACTTTTTAATATTTTTTAGGGCTTCTATAGATTTTAAATTGGAGATTATACCTCTCTTTTGATTTTTTCTCTACCTCTATCTCTCTGGACACACACACACACACACACACACACACTTGACACTTACATGCCAGGAAACTACTGAGCACTGATATACACTGACGCCTCAGATTAACTTTAGGATATAATATGATGGATTTGGGGATTGTGGTTGTCCTCTCAGTACCCAGTCCTGTTATGTTTTGCTCTGACTCTCAGATCCATTCCTCTTGGCAAAGTGACTGGCGGCATATTAACGAAGATGGTCCAATAAGGAAAAGCAAAAGATTATTGTTAGATATCTAGGGAAGAGACACTTCTGCTCATTGAGTATAAATATGAGAACATGAAATTCCAGAAACTTCTGGTGGCCATCTTGCTATCACAGTGCAGCCAGCCTTGGAATGATATGGATGCTCTAAGGAACAGGGGAGGAAGATGGTGGAGTAGGAGGATCTTAGGCTCACCTTGTCCCATGGGTACACCTAGATAACACCCACATCAGGGTGTAAACATCCTAGAAAATCACTCAAAGATTGGCAGAACAGATTCTCCAGATATAAATGTAAAGAGGAGGCTACATCGAAGAGGGTAGAAAGGGCAAAGATGCAGTTGCAAGCCAAGCTGACTTGTGGGACTGTCCTCGGGAGCAAGGGACACTATGGACACGGAGAGGGAGAGAAGCAGATCCCACACTAGGCATCCTAGGCACAAGGGACTCACACTGGGAAGAAAAATGCCCATAACATTTGGTTTTGAAAACTGAAGGGAGTTAACTTGACTATTCTTACAATCAGCGGGCTTAACACCTGGAACTTTAAAAATCAATGGTCTTGGCTCCAGGAGAGTGAGGACAATGATAGGAAACTGAATGCCTGCCTTTTAAGAGATAGCATAACAAAAAAACCCTCTGAGATATAGCATAGGTGCAGTTGTTTGAAAAATGCACGGATTATATGGGAGGAAGATTTGTTTACTAATCTCAGTGCTGGAGAGGATCTTTTGGAGACCTCTCAAAGAACAAAAGAGCTGATAGGTGCTATTTCCCTTCCTCTCCATAGTCTCTATGGACACATGGATGCCTGTGGGAACCTGTGCAGCACCAACACTTTCCACATAGATTGCTAACAACATGTCCCACCCAGCGTTCTCCTGCAGATATGCTCCCTCCATCCTGACCACAGCAAGATCAAGGTCCTCACCCACAGCAGACTGGTGCAAGCTATGCTAATACCACAAATCCCATCCACTCATTCTCCTACAGACCTGCCCTCTCCCAATCTGGCCTTGGCAAAAGTTTTCCAAAGCAACCACAAGTCCTTGACCACAGCCCATCTGCACAAACCTTGGTAACAACTGGTGTCCCACCCCCACATTCTCCTGCAGACCCATCCTTGGCAGGAGTTCTTCCAATGTAGCAGCACAAATGTGGCAGTGTACAAGCACCCTTGATGGGTCAGCACCATAACCACACACACCAGTCTGACTGCCCCAGCAGGGGGCTGGGGACAGACATTTGGTTTGACTTTAGGCTCCACTCACCAATGAAAGCTTCTCAGGAGACAACATAGGGAAAGTATCCAGCAGTTTGGTGCTACTGCATCTCAGGCAAGCACCTGGTCTGACTCAACTCAAGACCAAGGAGGTCCCAGACAGACCCATTAACAACATGGAAACCAAACTCTGCCCACGATAGGCAAAGAGAGTCATTGCAGATGACTGGACTGAAGGCAAACATGGCTCAACCACAACTATAGGGCACAGGCAACACACAGAGGAGACACCGCAAGGCCCCAGGCTCTAGTGAACTGGAGACACTGCACTTCAGGGCACTACCAGATTTTATCTTCACAAGGCCACTACTTTCAAGAGCTAGGGACATAGCTGACTTTCCTAATACATAGAAACAGACACAGAGAGTTAGACAAAATGAGGAGACAGAGGAATATGTCCCAAATGAAAACAAGACAAAATCACAGCAAAAGAGCTAAATGAAATAGAGATAAGTAATAATATACCTGCTGGAGAATTTATAGTAATGGTCATAAAGATACTCACTGGACTTGAGAAAAGAGTGGAAGACATTAGTGAGAACCTCAAAAAAAAAAAAAAAAAGAGAGAAAGAAAGTTAAAAAGAACTGGACAAAACACTCAATAACTGAAATTAAAAACACACTAGAGGGAATAAATAGTAGACTAAAAGAAGCCAAAGAAAGGAACAGCAATCTCAAGTCAAAGTAATGGAAATCAATTAAGCTGGGCAGGGGAGAAAAATAATAAAAAATGAAAATAGATTAAGGGAACACAATGACGCCATCAAACGTAATAACATTTACATTACAGGGATCTTAGAAGAAGAAGAAGAGAGAAAAGGGGGGCAGAAAATATTTTTGAAGAAATAATAGAAAACTTCCTGAATCTGGAGGAAGAAATAGAAATCCCAATCCAGGAGGCACAGAAAGCCTCAACAAAATGAACCTAAGGAGGTCCACACTAAGACACATAGTAATTAAAATGGCAAAAATAGTGGTAAAGAGAGAATTTTAAAAGCAACAAGAGAAAAGAAAACAGTTACATACAAGGGAAACCCGATAAGGCTATGAGCTGATTTTTCAGTAGAAACTGCAGGACAGAGGGTGTGGCATGATAGATTCAAAGTGCTGAAAGAAAAAAATTCTTCATCCAAGAATACTCTATCCATTAAGGCTATCATTCAGAAAAGTAAAGAGTGTCCAAGACAAACAGAAGTTAAAGGAATTCGTCACCATTAAACCAGTCTTATAAGAAATATTAATGGGTATTCTTTGAGTGGAAAGGAAAGGCTATAAGCAGAAGTAAGAAAAGTAGCAAGTATAAAAATCAGTCAAGGGATTTATAAATTAAAAGGATGAGAAATATAATATCATATATCTAAAACTTGTGGAGGCAAGGAGGAATAAAAATTTAATGCTTTTAGAATGGGTTCAAACTTAAGCGACCATCAACATAATATAGACTGCTATGTGTATAAGATGTTATTTAAAAACCTAACGCTAACCACATATCAAACTAGTAATAGATATGCAAAAAATTAAGAGAAAGGAATCCAAGTACATCACTAAAGAAATCCAAGAAACACGAGAGAACAAAGAACAGAGAAGAAGTACAAAAATAACATAAGCATAAAACAAGTAACAAAATAGCAATAAGTACATGCTTATCAACAATTGCTTTGAATATAAATGTATTAAATGCTCCAATAAAAGACATAGGGTGATGGAAGGGATGAAAAAACAAGACCCATCTATATGCTGCCTGTAAGAAACTCATTTCACACCAAAAGACACATGTAGATTGAAAATGAAGGGATGGGGGGAGCCTGGGTGGCTCAGTCAACTAAGTGTCTGATTTCAGCTCAGGTCATGATCTCGAGAGCCCACATTGGGCTCTGTGCTGCCAGCTCAGAGACTGGAGCCTGCTTTGGATTCTGTGTCTCCCTCTCTCTCTGCCCCTCCCCGGCTCTCTCTCTCTCTCTCTCTCTCTCTCTCTCTCTCTCTCAAAAATAAATAAATATTAAAAAAATTTTTTTTAAAAAGGAAGATGAAGGGATGGAAAAGCATTTATCATTCAAATGGAAGTAAAAAGAAAGCACAGGCAACAATACTTCTGGCAGACGAAATAGACTTTAAAATGAAGACTGTAATAAAAGACAAAGAAAGACACTCCGTAAAATTAAAGGGAAGAAATTTTTGTTAAAAGATATAACAGCTGTAAATATTTATGCATCCAATGTGGGAATACCTAAATACATAAAGGAAGTAATGAGTAGTAGTACAATAATAGTAGAGGACTTTAACATTCCACTTACATCAATGGATAGATCATTCAGACAGAAAATCAACAAAAAAAACAGAGGCTTTGGATGACACATTGGGCCAGATGGATCTAGCAGATATATTCAGAACATTCCATTCTAAAACAGTGGAATATACATTCTTTTCAAGTGCACATGGAACATTCTCCAAAATAGATCACATATTAGGCCACAAAACAAGTCTCAACAAATAAAAAAAGATTGAAGTCATACCATTCATCTTTTCTGATCACAACACTATGAAACTAGAAATCAACAACAAGAAAAAATCTGGAAAGAACACAAATATATGGAGGTTAAATAACATGACACTAAAACAATGAATGGGTCAACCAAGAAATAAAAGAGGAAATAAAAAAAATACATGTAGATGAATGAAAATGAAAACACAATGGTCCAAAATCTTTGAGATGTAGCAAAGGCTTTTCTAAAAGGGAAGTTTATAGCAATACAGGCCTACCTCAAGAAGCAAGAAAAATATCAAATAAATAACCAAAGAATACACATAAAGGAGTTAGGAAAGAAGAATAAATAAAACCAAAAATTGGTAGAAGGAAGGAAATAATAAAGATTAGAGAAGAAATAAGTGAAATAAAAACTAAAAACACATTAGAACAGATCCTGAAATCAAGCGCTGATTCTTTGCAAAGATCAACGAAATTGATAAACCTTTAGCCAGACTCATTAAAAAAAAAAAAAGGAAAGAAAAGAGAGAGAGAGAGAGAGAGAGAGAGGACTCAAATAAACAAAATCAGGGATGAAAAAAGAGAAATAACCAATACCACAGAAATACAATTACAAGAGAATGTTATGAAAAATTACATGGCAATGAATTGAGTAACCTAAAAAAACGGCTAAATTCCTAGTAATATATAACCTCCCAAAACAGAATCAGGAAGAAATAGAAAATTTAAACAGACCAATTCCCAGCAATAAAATCATATCAGTAATCGAAAAACTCCAAATATACGAAAGTCTAAGATGGCTTCATACATGAATTATACTAAACATTTATTTATTTATTTTTAAAGATTTTATTTTTAAGTAATCTTTACACCCAACATGGGGCTCAAACTTATAACCCTGAGATCAAGAATCACATGCTCTACCAACTGAGCCAGCCAGGCAACCCTCTACTAAACAGGTAAAGAAGAGTTAATACCTATTCTTCTCAAAATAGTCCAAAAAATGGAAGAGGAAGGAAAGCTTCCAAATTCATTTCATGAGGTCAGCATTATCCCGACACAGAAACCAGATAAAGATATTACAAAAAAGAGAACTACAGGCCAGTATCTCTGATGAAAAAAGACACAAAAATTCTCAACAAAATATTAGCAAAGTGAATCTAACAATACATGAAAAAAAAATCATTCACCATGATCAAGTGGGATTTATTCCTTGGATGCAAGGGTGGTTCAATATGTGCAAATCAATCAGTGTGATACATCAACAAGAGAAAGGATAAAAATCATATTCTCACTTCAATAGATGCAGAAGAAGCATTTGACAAAGCACAACATCCATTCATGATAAAAATCCTCAACAAAATAGGTTTAGAGGAAACATACCTCAACCTAAAAAAAGCCAAATTTGGAAAACCCACAGCTAACACTATACTCAAAGGTAAAAACCCCAGAGCTTTTGCCCTAAGATCAGGAGCAAGATAAGAAATCCACTCTCACTTTTTTTTTTCCACCACCCACTTTTATTCAACATGGTACTGGAAGTCTTAGCCACAGCAATCAGACACACACACGAAGAAATAAAAGGATCCAGATTGGTATGGAAGAAGAGAAACTTTCACTATTTGTAGATGACATGATAATATACATAGAAAACCCTAAAGACTTCACTAAAAAGTACTAGAACAGATAAATGAATTAAGGTAGCAGGATATACAAAAGAAATGAACAGATCTCTGTTGCATTTGTATACACTAATAATGAAGTAGCAGAAAGAGAAATTAAGAAAATAATCCCATTTACAGTTGCACCAAAATAATAAAATATCAAGAATAAACTTAACCTTGGAGATGAAAGACCTGTACTCTAAAACTATAAAGCATTCATGAAAGCAATTGAAGACGACACAAACAAATGGAAAGAGATAGATTCTATGCTCATGGATTGGAAGAACAAATGTTGTTAAAATGTCCATACTACCTAAAGCAATCTACAGATTTAATATAATCCTTATCAAAATACCAATAGCACTTTTCACAGAACTAGAACAATAGTCCTCAAATTTGAGTGGAACTACGAAAGACCTCAAAGTGATCTTGGAAACGAAGAACAAAACTGGAAGTATCGCAATCCCAGATTTTAAGATATATTACAAAACAGTATGGTACTGGCACAGAAGTAGACACATAGATCAACAGAACAGAATAGAGAGCCCAGAAACAAATCCACCATTATACGGTCAATTAATCTTTTACAAAGCAGGCAAGAATTTGCAATGGGAAAAAGTCTCTTCAACAAATGGCGCTGGGAAAACTGGATAGCTACATGCAGAAGAAGGAAACCAAACCACTTTCTTACATTGTACACAAAAATAAACTCAAAATGGATTGAATACCTAAATGTGAGACCTGAAACCATAAAAAATCCTAGAAGAGGGCACAGGCAGTCATTCTCTGACATCAGCCATAGCAACATTTTTCTAGATATGTCTCTTGAGGCAAGGGAAATAAAAGCAAAAACAAGCTATTGGGGCTACATTAAAATAAAAAGCTTCTGCTCAGCAAAGGAAACAATCAATAAAACCAAATAAAAACCTACTGAATGGGAAAAGATTTTTGCAAATGACACAACTGATAAAGGGCTAGTGTCCAAATATACAAAACCAAAAATGCAAAGAATCCAATTAGAAATGGGTAGAACACATGGACAGACATTTCTCCAAAGAAGACATTCTGATGGAAAACAGACACAGAAAAGATGCTTAGTCAACATCATTCATCATCAGGGAAATACAAATCAAAAAGCAATGAGATACCACCTCACATCTGTCAGAATAGCTAGAATCAAATACATAAGAAATAATAAGTGTTGGCTAGGATGTGAAGAAAAAGTGTGCAGTGCTGGTGGGAATGCAAACTAGTACAGCCACTGTGCAAAATGGTACAGAGGTTCCTCACAAAATTCAGTGGAAATACCATATGATTTAGTAATTCTACTCTTGGTTATTTTCCCAAGGAATACAAAAACACTAAGTCAAAAAGATATATACACCCCTGTTCATTGCAGCATCATTTACAATATCCAGACTATAGAAGTAACCCAGGTGTCCACTGATAGATGAATGGATAAAGAAGGTGTAGTATACATATACAATGGAATATTACGCAACCATAAAAAGAATGAAATCTTGCCATTTGCACAATGTGGATGGATTCTAGTGGGTATACGGCTAAGTGAAATATGTTAGTCAGAGAAAAACAAATACTGTATGATTTCACTCATATGTGGAATTTAAGAAACAAACAAATGAACCAAGGATAAAAGAAACAAGAAACCAGACTCTTAACTATAGAGAACAAACTGATGGTTACCAGATGAGAGGCGGGGGGTGATGGATGAAACAGGTGAAAGGGATTAAGAGTTCACTTACCATGATGAGCACTGAGTAAAGTATAGAATTTTTGAATCACTAAATTGTACACCTGAAACTAATATAACACTGTATGTTAATTACACTGGAATTAATGTAAAAAAATAAAGAATAGAAAACTGAAAACAAGGAACAGAGCCGATAAAGGAAATTATCACCAAATGAAATTGGCGAGCCACTGAAGTCTTTCCTACCACTGGACTTTTCAGTTGTAGAAGACATGAAATTCCCTCATTTATTTGTATTTTATGGTTTGTCACCAAAGATCTCCTAAACGACTCAGATGAACATTCTTCCCATTTTACTGATGAAGAAATTGAAGCTCAAAACATTTGAGAGTGGCCAAATACACTGACCCTTAGGAAACATCCAAGGTCTCACAGCTAGTGTGGACGAAACGGGATTGGAACCCAGGCTGTCTGTCTCCAAAGCCCATGCACTTAACCACCAAGTTATTTTTTCTCTTCAAGAGGACCATTGTATAATCAGATGTCAGCCATTTAACAGTGGTTTACCCTCTACTTGGGGACTAAATCTAGAATCTTAAAAGTGAAGCCAGGCAGTATTTGAGAAAGATTGAGACCTGGGATGCATGGCATAGGAGCTACTGTTTCCATCTGCCCAACACCTCTTCTCTCTTCCCCCTCATAACCCTTTCACCCTCTACTCTCGCTGTACTACCCACCTTCAGCCATGTGGCTCAGCTGCCCAATCAGATTCCTGCCCCCAACCCCCTCTGAAATCTGGTCTCCTTGCAGGCAGAGAGTGGATGGTGCAGTCATCTGTGGGAGGCGCCTCAGAGAGCAGTCCATGAGCTCCTGCAGAAGCTTCCAGGTGCCTGTTCTTTCTGAAGCCTGGTTATTCATGTGTTCTTACAATTCTAAGAGCTCCTGCCACACCCTCTTGCACAAACCTCTTTTGGCCTTAAATTAGCCAGACTTGGTTCCTGTTGCTTGTAACAAAACATCCTAGGTTATACTTATGGCAATATTCAAGGCTCCATCCCTAAGGTTACCTGTACATTTGGTATTGGATAATTGGTGGACTGCGGGGGCATGAGGTTATTTCTACATACCAAGAAGATGATGGTCCCAGATGGTCCGTTCATTTTCCATTTTAGCAACATTCAAAAGGATTCTGTTAAGAAGGACTGTGAAAAGCTCCAATTGATTTAAAAGGTTATCAAATTATAGCAAGCAAATTAGGTACTTTATACTTACTAACATAGGTGTACTATAATTTATAGTGTTAGGAGGATTCATATTTAATTATCCCATCTCTACCCGGTGAAGGTCTGGGAAAATTCTTATGACAGATTAGAGACAAAGAGCTCTAATCTTTATCCTGATCTTGGGCTTTTCCTCACATTATTCTCTCCTTGAGTTGCATGGTCAAAGCAATCAATGATTTTTCTGTTCTCTACTCTCAGAATGCTTGGAGGGACTGTTTATCCTGCCCCTGGAGTTTGGGACCAAAAAATCAATTTCCGGGAAGGCATGGTTGTGTGTGTGTGTGCTGAGCCCTGGAAAACAGCAGGATTTTCTTTGAGATACTTTCTTCCTCACTCACTCCACCCCCGCCTTTATTTTCATATTGCCCCTTATTCTGTATTTAGGACTAGTGTCAATTTGCACTAATCTTCTTCAGCTGCCTGTAGTCTGACCCATTGATGTGCAGTTCTTGAGTCAGCACTGACAGGTTCAGATAGTATAGCAGGAGCATCAGCTGTCCCCAGGGAGAAGGGTAAGGATGCAGGATGAGAGTGTGCTGCCGCTGGGCGGGATCCCAGTGAGCAAGGATGAGTGCCGGGGACCTATTTAGCCTTCTGTTTCACAGCATTATTTTCCTGTCTTTGTTCATTCCAATTAAACTTTTTACTCTCAGATTTTTTTTTTTCCCCCAGAAAGCTTGGTGTCCTTTACTGCCATCTAGCTTCAGTAATGGGTCACCCTGGTCCTCCAGAGAGAGACCTGTACTCTAAACCTTAGAGTAAAGGGACTGGAGTTTCTGGTTATCTTTCTCTCTTTCAAAAGGTCCCTCTATTTTTATGGAAATTATTGGGTGCAGCTTATATGAAATCTGCCTGGTGCAGCTCTGGGTCCAGCTGTAGCCATGCTCTGTGTTCTGTTGTACCAGTGCCTTACAGCGTTAAGGGAACAAATCTTTCTCCACTACAGATACTTGACAATACAGTTTTCTATAACACACCTAGATTCCTATAAAAGATCCAGATCCTTTTTAAAAATATATA
>PITB01028082.1:0-19454 GCA_004024585.1 Paradoxurus hermaphroditus
AGCACAACCAGGACACTGAGTATGACCTGATCATGGTATGACCTGACCATAATTTTAACCACAGCATGGCTAGGTCGCTGTCCAAAGCAAGGTCAGAACAATGACTACAGCAAGGCCAGGACAGAGATTGTGCCTCTGAGCACATTCCTGCCAGGAAACTGCCCATCACGCTGACAACAACACAACCAGGAATGACCCGTAGAGACCACAGAACTGACCACAATGCTGACCCCATAGAACCAGGATCCTGATGGCAGCACAGATCCTGGTTCAATAGGACACTGACCACAGTGTGATCAGGACACAGATTGCTAGTGACCGCAGCTGTGGCCGTGACCGCAGCATCGAATGTATTGGCCAGGGTCCAGTCGGAAAAACAAAGCTCCCGCCACGTGGTTCAACAACAAACTTTCACATGGGGACTTAGCCACAGAGATGGTAGTTAAGCTTTTTTTAAGAATAAATGGGAGAAGCGAATTGACTCTAGAGTGAGTAACAAGCCACCATTTCCCCAAGAGCTGAAGTAGCTGAAGGGATGAAGTAGTCGGCAGAGTCCAGAACCTGCCACCACCTGACAGGAGCTGAACCACCACGGGGACTCTGGTCCCCGCGGGGCTGAGACCACAGAGGAGACGCAACAGCTATTGCCAGAAACACAGAAAGGAGAGAGAGGGGGAGAAATACTCTGGCTTCTCCCCACCCCCACTCCCCACCCCATTGGCTGAGCCTAGCCAGATGCAAGGGAGCCTGGGAAATGTAGTTTGCACGGGCCACGCCCCTGAAACAGAAGAGATGAGGAAGGAGGGGGAATGGACCTAAGGGCATACTGACCAGTGTCAACTACATAGCACAGGCCATGCTTGACCATGACAATGACCTGAGCACAGAGGATACCGTTCATGGTCCTGACACAGCTCTAACCAAGGCACCACTCGGTGGTAAAGGGACAGGCAGGGCCTCCCCTCCTCCCCTGTTAACCTCAGCTCACACTTAGTCAAAAACTTAGAGGTTCCACTAACCAACAACATCCCTTTCCTACTCTACACCTGCTGCGGGCTTGGCCTGAGTTGTCAGCAAAGGACAATTTTGTGTTATTTATTTATTTTTAGTTTATTTATTTTGAGAGACAGAGAGAGAGAGAGAGAGAGAGAGAGAGAGCATTGAGCAGGGGAGGGACAGAGAGAGAGGGAGAGAGAGAATCCCAAGCAGGCTCCGCACCCTCGGCTTGGAGCAGGATGCAAGGCTTGAACTCATGAACTATGAAATCCTGACCTGAGCCTAAATTGAGAGTCCGGCACTCAACCGGCTGAGCCACCTAGGCATCCCAACGATCTCCCAACGATCTCCCGTTTGGGAAGAGGAGGAGGAGGGTTGGGTGAGCCGTTGTCCCTGGCTCAGATTCTGCTCTGTGTCCCACCCACGCCCCCCCCCCGGCCGGTTTCCTCCCCTCCATGCTTCACTGGGTAACACTCTCTGGGGAGTGAGGGCTGGTGGGGTGCTCTATCTTAAGCACAGAGGTCTCCCGACGACTCCATGAGGAAACGGGTCTCCTGAGAGAAGGAAAGCTCTTAGCCTAAGGTCGCATGGCCAAGAAGTGACAGAACCAGGGTCAAACCCTGGGTCCGTTGGACACCGAGGTCTTCCTTGCTTTGACAAAACCATCCATAGGGCGTTATCTGCCTGGCATACAGTAGGGCCAGAGAAATGCCAGGCCTCCCCAGCCCCCTATGTTATAGCCGATGCCTCTGTAACCTGACTGGCTTGCTCCCCCCACCAAAAACGCCACTGACAAGCTAAGGGAAGGAAGACGACTGCGGAGAAGAGGGGGGAGAGGCAGAGAAAGGCCGGAGGCAGGACAAGGACCCCCTTCATTTGCAAATGGATTCTCGTTGGAGGCTCGCCTATTTGATCTGGGGATCTGGTCTCCCGTCACCGGCCATTGAGAGGGGCGTCTTGGGCCATTGAGAGGGGCGGGAGAAACTCTCAGGTGTGTGGGGGGGGAGGGGAGACTTTGAGGAAGAGAGGCCTGGAGAATGGGGCGGGAGGGGGAGAGTGAAAACAAGGTACCCCCTTTGGGGGCCAGGCCCCCCCAGTTGGCCATCCCCAGCGGCCTAACGGTCTCCCGCCCTGTTTTTGTCTCTCTCTCCTCCTTCGCTCTCTGTCCCACCTCCCCTGTCCCGGCAGTGACCCCCACTTCCCTCGACGTCCCATTTCACAGGCTCTGCCTCAGTTTCTCTGCTGATTCTTGAGTTCCTGACGGAGGGGGCCTCTCACGTTCTCTCCCTGGTTGCCGGGCCTTCCTCTTGCTGCCCCCGCCCCTGGGTCCCCACCCCAGCCCTATTTTCTGCGCGGGAAATCTCCCGGGGGGGTGAGATTTGCCCACACGTGACGGAACCCCCTCCCCCATCGCCGTGAGCCTGCCCCGTCGGGCCTGGGGGACCGCGGGGGGCCGTGTCGCCGGCTCCGCTCGCCAGCGCGGGCTCCTCCCCGTTCCCCGCCCCCAGACCCACGCCGGGTCCGCGCCCGCCGGCGAGCTGGGGGCGGGGCGGGGGGCGGAGCCCGCAACAAAGACTGGGCGCGCGCGCGGGGGGGCGCGGGGCGGGGCGGAATCCCGGCCGCCGGCGAGGCGGGGGAGGCGGCGGCGAGGGTCGCCCCGGCCGGGCGGGCGGGGTCGCGCGAGGTGGCGGTCCCCGCGCCCGGGCGCCGCTAGGGCGGGCGGGGGGACGGGACGCCGGGCGGGGGGCGCGTCATGTGGCCGCTCACGGTCCCGCCGCTGCTGCTGCTGCTGCTGCTGAGTCCAGGCCTCGCCGGACAGGTAGGGGCCTGGCGGGCAGGTGCAGGCGCCGGGGGCTCCGCGCGGGGAGAGGGTCTGGACGCGTCCCAACGGAAACGCGGTTTGGGGCTCCATAAGCCCCCCCCCCGGGGCTGAGAGAGGAGGGGGTCGCAGCGGGGGAGGGGCTGGGTGTGCACCCCGGCTTTGGGGGAAAAGAAGAGGGGCTTCCCCTCCAGCCTCAGGCTGAGATGGCTTGGGGGACAGTGTGACCCCAGCTTCAGGGTTCTCAACCTCTCATTGACCCGGAGCCCACACCCGCCATCTCCCTGGAGCTGAGCGGGGTTGCAAGGGCAACTTCGGGGGGCCTTGGGGGATTGCTTACCTGTCCTTCCCCCCATGACGGCAGGAGAGGCCCCGATTCTGCAGCCCCCACCTCCCCACTCCTCACCTGCACCCCAGGGTAGGGAAGGGGGCGGGACTCACGTGTGAGTGACTGACGGGGACGTGTGAGGTGTCGGAGGGTGCTGGGTAAACGTGTGTGTCTGTGTCACTGGGTGTGACTGAGAGTTGGTGCGTTGGGCTGTGCACGAGCCGGGGGTGGGATGGGAGGGGGCGTTCGTCCGTGAGGGGGGGGGGTTCTGTGTGTCACAGCGGGAGGCTTGGGAGCCTGCCCCTGGAGTTGCGTGTCCGTGGGACTGGTGGTATGAGAGCGAGTGAGGATCGTGTTAATCCTGGCGGTATTCGGGCAGCTGGAGCTGGGTGTCAAGGTCTGTGTGTGTCCCCGTGATTCCATCCATCTGCCCGCGGTTGTACAAAATGTGTGTGACCAGGTGTGTGGCCGTGTAAGAGGTCAGGGTGACCATGTGCCATTCTGCACCTTTGAGGGAATCACTCTAAAAGGAGAATGAAGAGCAAGGGCTGTGTGTGCACATGTGTGCATGCATGCCTCTGTGTGTGTGTGTGCGTGTGTGCATGTGTGCATGTGTGCTGGTGCCTCGCACCGTCCATTCATGCTTTCATGGAGCAAGTCTTCCTCTCCAAGGTACCCCATCTCTCCGGCGGACTTGAGGGGCCTTGCAAAATGTGGAGGGGGTCCCGTTTTCTTCAGCTATTGGGAAACCTCTTTCCCCCTGCATCTTGGAGGTGGGAGCCCCCTCAAATTCTCAGATCCGTGGGAGCTCAGAAGGAAGCGGGAATCTGAAATAATAACTATAAAACAGCTAACATTTATTAAGTGTTTATTACGTGCCAGGCGCTGTTTCAAGCACACAATGTGAGCGAAGGCATTTAACCCTCCTGCACCTACTAGTGCATGTTATTGCTACGGTCATTTTACAGATGGGGAAACCGAGGCACAGCAAAGTGAAGTCATTATGTCGAGCTCAGATAGCTGAGGAGTGGCAGAGCGAGGATTGAACCAAGGCAGGTTCACAGTTATCTTCTTGTTAAATAATCCACTCCATGGGTGTGGACCGTGGCGGTGTCAGAACTAGAAAAGAGTTTTTTAGGTAGAGGCTCAGAGGGATAATAGTGCTGGCACCTTCTCTTTCCTGGTCAAGAGAAGAAAGGAATCAGACCCTGATACCCACTCCAGGGGGATTTGTGGGGGGGGAATGGAGGTCAGACTCTAAATAGGATCTCCAGGCACTAGGAGAGGTTGTGGGGTCTTTGGGACCCACATCCTGGCGGGGAACGGAAGTGTGCTCAGTGCCTGGCATCAGTCCGCACACGGTAGAGCCTCAATTGATAGGTCAGCCAGCGAGAAGTAAAGCGAGACCAAAAGAGGCATAAGGGTGAGAGAATGCTGGTTAAAACTGAACCAGGAGTGAAGGTGAATTTGGCTTCCAAGAAGGATCCTGGGGAACCACGCCTCGGGGTCCTCCTGCACCCCTGCTGGCCCTTGGGGAACTTTAGATTTCTTGATCTGACGCCAAGATTGGCTGGTGGCGCAGGAGAGTGCAGCGAAAGGTGCTATGTGGTGTTTACAGACCCCAGAATGGGGAGGGAGTTGCTGGGGGGGGGGGGGGGGACACTGACACGGGCATTCTTGGAGGCGGGGCCAAAGAGGGCGGGACTAGACTGGGTTAGGGAGGCGGGGCCGAACGGTGGGTGGAGTGGAGCTAAACTGAGGTAATCGTTGGGGCTGGTGGGGTCCTGCAGTGCCTCCAGGCGGCCACCGTGGGCACTACAGCGTCATAAACCAGTCTCTGCCCTAGCTGCCCACCTAGCCCGGCGCCCCAGAGAAGGAAGGTCTCTGAAGAACGGATGCTCTGCCCCCTCCCCGCCTCCCGCACCATCTCTTCCCATAGCCCCCTTCTCAGTCCCCGATGGGCCCTGAGCCCCATGAATCCTCGCTAGAAACCCTTCATTTGTCCGTTGGATCCACAGATACGGGCAAGCACTGGGGATACAGCCAGGAACCAAGTTATCGAATCCCTGCCCTCCTGGAGCTGCCTTTCTGGCAGGAGAGACGGGCAGGAACTGAGTAAACACACACCACAGCGTCAACGAGGAAATGAATATGTAATACGATGCAAGCGGTGTGACGAATAACACATAGGACGAGGGGGATTAAAGAGGGCTGGTGTGGGTGGCAATTTTAGCAGGCCTGGTCCAAGGTAGCGTCTCTAAGGAGGTGGTACTTGAGGTGACCCCTGAAGGAGGTGAGAGAGAATGCCTTGTGAGTATCCAAGGAAGAGCATTCAAGGCAGAGGGAACGGCAAGCGTGAAGGCCCTGATGTGAGAACATCCCGGTGTGTTTGGGCAGCAGCAAGGAGGCTGCTGTGTCTGGAGAGGAGTGCGTGGGGGGAGATGAGGCCAGGAAAGCCAGGAGGGGCCAGACCAGTGGGAACTCGTGGGCAGTAGGCAGGAGTTTGGATCTGTGGAAACAGGAGAAGGACGCCTGTCAGAGGAGTCGCCCGTCCAGCTAGGCTCTGTTCAGACGCTCCGGGTCTGGCCTGTGAACGCCCTGGAAGACCACCAGCTAGCTTTCCCTGTGGCAAAGCTGCCCATGGCCGACTACTGGGAAGTCCTCCCTAAGATCTAGCCGTATTTTTGGCCACTCTCTGGATTCGAAGTCATTTCTCTCCTGGGGTCCCCATAGGATGGGAGGGTCGGGGGAGTAGCTCAGTTTGTATCGCAGACCTCAGGGCCTTTGCACTTCGCTCTTGCCATTGCTTCTCTTTCTGAGACACTGTTCCCTCCCTCTCCTTCTGTTTAAATGACACCTCCTCCGGGAAGCCCACCCTGACCAACCACCTAAAATGACCTCCCCATGGCCACTCTCTGAGCCGTTACTCTGCTATTTTTCTTCTTAGCCTGTCACTACCTGTCCACAATCTGTTTATTTGATTCATCGTCTGTCTCCCCCTAGAGTGGCAGCTCGTCAGGGGCCAGTGGACTTTGTTGTAGCCCCAGTGCCTACAACAGAGCCTGGCGCACAGGAGGCGCTCAACAAATACTGTTAAAATACAAACTTGACTGAATGGATGGATGGATCTCCCTCCTCCTCCCACAGAGTCTCTTTCTTTCTGAAACAGTGGGACTCTTGTACCAAAGGAGGGGTGAGGGAACAGCTGTCCCCTTGGGCCACCCCGTACCCACGTCAAGTCAACCACCGCTCTTGGATCGGAGGCGTCAGGAAAACCCGACTTCTCCATCTGTGCCTCAGGTGCCACCATTCTAGGGCACCGCTGTTTGGGGTGAACTCGCTGTTCTCCTGGGTCTTTTAGAAAGTGCAACTGTCCCAGGTAGAAGGCAGTGAAAGGAGGTCTTGAGGACTCTCAGATAAGAAGCGAATTTGGACATTTTCTTCCCAGGGAAGAATGGCGGGGAGGGGCAGGGGAGTCAGCCTGGGCCCAAGACGGAAGAGCTGGGGCGACACCTAGTGGTAACATGAGGTTCGTGCAGAGATTGTGCGTGTCACCGTGGCCATGGTGAAGGCGTGCAGGCCGACGTGCTGGTGTCAGGGCCCTGCCCAACAGAGGTGTCAGTGCCACTGAGGCACTAGTCTCAGGTGCAGAATTACAAGGGATGCCCCCCAGGAAAGTCAGAAACCAAGACAAATAATATTTTAAGAACATCGGAATTAACGTAAAAAACTTTGTGACCCCAAAATATCAAAATTGTAAATAAACACGGGAACTAACTCGGCCCTTGAGTGACTCGCCTCTCGCTCACCTCACTCTGCCTCTGGCCCCACTGGAGTTCGTCTGGTGTGCGTGTGTGTGTTTCAGAACCGTGGCCTTGGCATTGGCCAAGCTGCGCCTAGGGATGCGTGTGTGCCATAATCACGTCTGTGGGTGTGTGTACACAGTGGCTCTGTTCATACGGGCTGACTGCGTGCACGCGCATGGATTTCTCCTGAGCCTGGCACCAGGTGTGGGCCATGGCTTTGTGTCCCCAGGATGCAGCGTCAGCGCCTTGGAGGCAGTCTCTTGCTGTTTTCACTTATTCGTGCTCTCATGTGTTCATTTAGAAAGCGTTCATATGGAGTCTTCTGTATTTTGAGCCTCGCACCAGACACCAGGGTCTGGGTGACAGTTGGAGCTCTTAAGGGGTGGGACGGAAGATCTAGCTTCTCTGAAGCTGAGTCTAGCTGTGCCGGCGAGAAGGGAGTTGTGACAGGAACAGAGAGCTCCTTCTCACATTTCGGGAACTCTTGTCTGAGAACACGGATCTGTCTTCGTGCTCAGCGGAAGGCAGGTGTGTCTCACAACTTCATCCGTCCACGGCTCAGCCACGAACCAACGAGAAACCAGGAAGAACAGGGAGGAGTCAGAACGGATTCCACGAAGTCTGTGCAGAGAAGCTTATTTGTGCTGCCTCGGGAGGCCCCGGAGGCTCTCGGTTCCTGTTTACTCTTGGTTAACACATAGTTCTTGCAATCCCGCCGGCCAGCATCTAAGCCCCGCTCAGCAGATGAGAAGACAGGGAGTCACAGCGTGAGAAGAAAGTAACCAAAGGGCCAAGACAGTTGAGGCCATTGAAAGAAATGGCAGATAGCCCCTCACCTTTTGGGCCCTGAAAAAGTCCCAGTTGTTCCCAGGAAAAATACGTGGTGAGGACGTGATCACCTCGATTCTTTCTCTTCCTAATTTCTCTAGTAACTCCTATGTGAAACACACCGGGCGAGCCCCGGGGCACGTGGAAGGGTGTGACACAGCCCTCCGTGGGCTAGTTCTCAGGATTAAGCAAGGGTGTGTGTGTGTGTGTGTGTCTGTGTGTGTGTTTAGTTTTTTTTAATTGTGGCAAAATACACAGAACATAAAATTTATCATCGAAGCCATTTTAATTTTATGTTACTTTTAAAATTCTTTTTTTAATGCTTATTTATTATTGAGAGAGAGAGGGGAGAGAGAGAGGAGAGAGAGGAGGGGCAGAGAGAGAGGAGACACAGAATCCGAAGCAGGCTCCAGGCTCCGAGCTGTCATCACAGAACCCGATGCAAGGCTCGAACTCACGAACTGTGAGATCATGACCTGAGCTGAAGTCGGAAGCTCGACTGACTGAGCCACCCAGGTGCCCCTTATTTTATGTTACTTTTTAAAGATTTTTTTTTTTTTAGTTTATCTATGTATTTTGAGAGAGAGAGAGAGAGCATGAGTGGGAAAGGGGCAGAGAGAGAGGGAGAGAGCAAATCCCAAGCAGGCTCCACGCTGTCGGTGTGAAGCCTGCCGAGGGCCTCCATCTCATAAACCCATGAACCATGACTCAAGCCAAAATCAAGAGCCGGATGCCTGACCGCCTGAGCCACCCAAGCGCCCCTTTGCCATTTTTTAAACGTGCGGTTTGTAGCGTTAGGTGCGTTCACACGGTTGTGCGACCGTCCCCGCCATCCGTCTTCCAGAACTCTTCTGCTTCCCGACTACGGATTCGATGACTCTAGGTACTTCATATAAGCAGAACCGGGAGACACTTGTCTTTTGGCGAATGGCTTCTTTCGCTCAGCGCTGTGTCCTCCGCGCCCACCCCGTGTCGCGGGATGTGTCCGGCTTCCTCCTGTTTTCAGGCTGAATGCTCGTCCGCTGTATGGACCTTCCGCGTTTGGTTTATCTCATCATCTTTCGGTAGACATTGGGATTGCTGTTGTGAATAATGCCGCTGGGAACGTGGCGTGCCAATATTTCTGTGAGACCTTGCTTCTAACTCGCGGGTGCGTTCCCAGAAGTGGGGCTGCTGGCTCACATGGTCATAACGTGTTTGGTTTTTTGAGGAGCTGCCGTAGTGTTTTCCACCGCGGCGCACCGTGTGACCTTCCCACCAACGGTGCCCGAGGGTCCCGGTTTCTCCACGGCCTCGCCGACGTTGTTGTCACTCCTTGACTTTTTGACTTCGGCCCGTTCTAATGGGTCGTGATGTGGTCTCCCATTGTGGTTTTGATTTGCATCTCACGAAGAGTTAGGGGGACGCCTGGGGGGCTTGGTCGGTTGGTGTTCTGACTTCAGTTCAGGTCATGATCTCGCAGTTCGTGGGTTCGAGCCCCGCATCGGGCTCTGTGCTGGCAGCTCGGAGCCTGAATCCTGCTTCGGAGTCTGTGTCTCCTTCCTTCTCTGCCCCTCCCCTGCTCACAATCTGTCTTTATCTCTCAAAAACAAAATAAACATTAAAAAAATTTTTTTTAAGAGTTAGCGATGTTGGGCTTCTTATGTGTTTATTTTTGTTTGTATAGCTTCCGTTTGTCCATTTTTTTTATTTAAAAAATATTTATTATTAAGGGAGAGAGCGGAGGAGAGGCAGAAAAAGAGAGGGAGACAGAGGGTCTGAAGCAGGCTCTGTGCTGAGAGCAGAGAGCCCGATGCAGGGCTCGAACTCAGGAACTTTGAGATCATGACCTGAGCCGAAGTCGGATGCTCAACTGCCCAATCTACTGAACCATCCCGGGGGCCCTCTTTTGCCCATTTTTAAACCAGGTTGTTTGTTTTTCTGTTGGTTAAGTAAAAGGTTTTAAAGCCAGGAATGAGCCGGGCTGGACTGGTGTGAGGCCAGAGCCTCTGGCTATAACGGAAGACACTGGAGTGGGAGAGTAAAGGCAGAAAGACAGGATCACCTCAGGAGCTGACAAGGCCTAAGGCAAATTGGCGGCAGCCAGAGGCCGAGCTGAGCCAACTCTGGGGAATGGAGGCAGTGTGCCTCTCATGTCTGGGGTCTGAGGTCCTAACAAGGACAACTGTCTCCTTCCCAGCCACCTCCTGGAATTCTGAACCAGGCAGGAAAGCAGAGATGACAGGAAGGGTGTATGGCTCCGAGTCTTCCAGAGAGAAAAAAGGGAGAGATGTTTCAACACCATCTCCACACGCTTGCCGTCACCAGACCCAACGCTGAAGGCAGGCACAGGCTGGAAGGTTAACACCATTTGCATTCTGAGGCACCAAAGCTGTGTGTGTGTGGACATGAATTCATGCCTTTCTCAAGTGTGAATGTGATACCGTGGGGACCCAGATGGCCTCAACGTGGCTGATGGCAAAGGACGCTTAGTTTTGGTCGGTTTGTGTTATTTGCATTTCTACCAGAACATTCTATCATTTTTACCTGCTGCGCATCAAACAGGGATAGAACGTACGTTTTTATACTTGATACCTGAATTCATATATTTGAGTAAATTTTTTTTTAAGTTTATTTATTTTGAGAGAGGCAGAGACAGCGCAAGTGGGGGAGGGGCGGAGGGAGGGAGGGAGGGAGGGAGAGAGAGAGAATCCCAAGCAGGCTCCACGCTGCCAGCAGCGAGCCTGAGGTGGGGCTCAAACTCAGGAAACCGAAGATCATGACCTGAGCCAAAACCAAGAGTTAGCCCTTAACCAACCGAGCCATCCAGGCGCCCCTGTGTAAACTTTCTTCTTGACGGAAATCCTATCTACAGAGAAGTATGAAAATCGCAAAGGTGCAGCTTGACAAACTGTCTTGAAGTGACACGGCGTTACCGGTACCAGGAAAAGAAGCAGAACTTTTCAAGTATCCAGAAGCCTCCTCACGCTCCTGCTGGTTGCCACCCGTCCCCCAAGAGTTACCGCTAAGCTAATGTCTCTCACAATGCACGGGTTTGGCCAGCTTTGTAACTTTAAAAAAAATTTTTTTTAAACATTTATTTATTTTTGAGACATAGAGACAGAGTGTGAGCAGGGGGAGAGTCAGAGAGAGAGGGAGACACAGAATCGGAAGCAGGCTCCAGGCTCTGAGCTGTCAGCACAGAGCCTGATGCGGGGCTCAAACTCACAGACCATGAGACCATGACCTGAGCCGAAGTCGGCTGCTTAACCGACTGAGTCACCCAGACGCCCCTGTAGCTTTTTTTTTAATGTTATTTTATTTTTGAGAGAGAGAGAGAGAGAGAGAGAGAGAATGTGCGTGGGTGAGCATGAGAGGGGACAGAGATGCAGGGCTCCAACTCACCAACCATGAGATCATGACTTGAGCTGAACTTGGTCGCTTAACCTACGGAGCCACCCAGGCGCCCCGGCCAGCTTTCTAACTTAATGAAGTCATGAAGTATGTAGTTCTGGGGGCCCAGCTTCCTTTGCTTAACATTCTGTTTGTAAGAATCCACATCATTGCCTGTTTTCGTCACTTTCCGGCATTCCATTACGTGACTCTACCGCGATGTGTTCGTTGTACTCTCTCTGGGCACGGGGGCTGGTGAAGTCTCTGGCTGACACGAACAGTGCTGCTATAAATATTCTGACACTCTCTCTTCGGTGGATGCTC
Organism: Paradoxurus hermaphroditus; assembly: GCA_004024585.1. Taxonomy (NCBI): domain Eukaryota; kingdom Metazoa; phylum Chordata; class Mammalia; order Carnivora; family Viverridae; genus Paradoxurus; species Paradoxurus hermaphroditus. The sequence goes on from PITB01028082.1 coordinate 11,474, forward strand.
GTTCGCGTTTCTGTCGGGTATTGGCAAATACCAGTTCACCGCACTGAATCGTCACGGCGCTGGGTTTCCACAAGCCTCCGGTCACATTTCTATGACCAAACAATATGCCACCTAGTTTTATGTACGTTTCTGTTTAAAAACACCTTATTTCTTAAATATTGTTGATTCGTTCCCATCAAACCCATGGCCAAAGGCATTATAACTCACGCCCGGATGAAGCTTGTTGACAAGATGGATTTTTTCCAAAGACACGTCACAGCCTGCTTGCCCTCAGAAACACTAGACGGGGCGCCTGGGGGGCTCAGTCGGTTAAGCGGCCGACTTCGGCTCAGGTCATGATCTCACGGTCTGTGAGTTCGAGCCCCGCATCAGGCTCTGTGCTGATGGCTCAGAGCCTGGAGCCTGCTTCAGATTCTGTGTCTGCCTCTCTCTCTGCCCTTCCCCTGCTCATGCTCTGTCTCTCTGTCTCTCAAAAATAAATAAGCTTAAAAAAAAAAAAAGAAACACTAGACGGCACTTAGTACTGTGCTTGGGGACCACCTAAAATAGTGAAATCGCTAATAAAAAGCACAAAAATGTGAAAATCTTGGCACTAAATAGTGTTTGAAAGAGACGCTTGTTTACCCTCATAAGAGCTAAAACAATGAGCACCTGGGTGGGACAGTGTCGGTTAGGCGTCTGACTTCGGCTCGGGTCATGATCTCATGGTTCGTGAGTTCGAGCCCCGCGTCGGGTTCTTCGCTGACAGTGCAGAGCCTGCTTGGGGTTTTCTCTCTCCCTCTCTCTCTGCCCCTCCCTGCTCATGCGCATTCTCTCTCTCAAAAATAAATAAATAAACGTTTTTTTAAAAAAAGAGCTAAAACAAGAAGGCAGAGTATGGTCATGTTGGACCTCGTCTGGGACCCCGTGCACTGGCGACTCCGTTTTTGCCTCCATGTGCATGTCTGCGCATGACCACAAAAGCCCCACGAGGATCGATTTTGGGGTTACGAGTAAACTGTTGCGAGTGGGCGAGTTTGCCAATATGGAATCTGCAAATAATGAGACTCGACCGTGTACACCGAGGAGCAGAATTGCTGAGTTGTAGGGGAGGAACTTACTGGGCTGTAGGAGAGACTGCCGGTCTTCCGAAGTTCCAAGGACTCTTCAGTTTTTCCATTTCCTCGTCCACCGGGAGTGTCGGAACATTCTAGCCGGTCCACATTGTCACCAGCACTTGGCGTCGTCTTTCCTTTTTACTTGAGGTATTCTGACGGGTGTGGGGCGGTAGCACGTCTTGGATTTAATTAACATTTCCTATGACTGTTGATATTAGATACATTTTCACATGTTTATCGAGCACTCGGTACTCCCTTTTGTGAAATGTTCTATTAGCTGCCTGCCTTTTCTTACTGATTTGTAGGAATGTGTGTGTGTGTGTGTGTATCCAGATTTTATATCGGTGTCTATATCTATCTATCCATATCTTATATAAAATAAAATTAAGATATGAGTGGGGTGCTGGTTGGCTCAGTCAGTAGAGCATGTGACTTTTGATCTTGGGGTTGTGGGTTTGAGCCTCACACTGGGTGCAAAGATTACTTTTTTTTTTTAATTTTTTAATGTTTTATTTAATTTTGAGAGACATAGAGACAGAGCGTGAGCAGGGCAAGGGCAGAGAGAGAGACACACACACACAGAATCCGAAGCAGGCTCCAGGCTCTGAGCTGACTGCACAGAGCCTGACGCGGGGCTCGAACTCACAGACCGTGAGATCATGACCTGAGCTGAAGTCGGCCGCTTAACCGACGGAGCCACCCAGGCACCCCCTTTTTTTTTTTTTAATTTTTTAACGTACTTTTAAAACATCTTTTTAAAAATGGGGCGCCTGAGTGGCTCAGTCGGTTAAGCATCCAACTCTTGGTTTCAGCTCAGGTCATGATCTCATGATTCGTGGGTTTGAACCCCACATTGGGCTCTGTGTCGACAGCTCGGAGCCTGGAGCCTGCTTTGGATTCTGTCTCCCTCTCTCTCTGCCCCACCCCCACTCACACTCTTGTCTCTCTCTCTCAAAAATGAATAAATATTTTAAAAATCTTAAAAAATGTGAAGATGAGTTCTCTGTTGGATATGAGGATTGCAAGTATCTCCTCCTACTCTGTGGCTTGTTCTCTCATTCTCTTAATGGAGTTTTGATCAATGGACTTTCTCAATTTTTAATGTTATTTTAGAGAGAGAGCGAGAGCATGTGCGAGTTGAGGAGGGACAGAGGGACAGAGGGAGAGGATCGCAAGCAGACTCCACATTCAAATGCGGGGCAATCCCATGACCCTGCGATCATGACCCAAGCCAAAATCAAGAGTTGGATGCCACCCAGGTGGCCCCGCATTTCTTAATTTTAATGTAGTTCAAATAATATTTTCCCCCTTTAAAGTTTGTGCTTGCTGGTGTCCTGTTTTAGAAATCTTTGCCTACCCACAGAGTAATGAAGATATTCTTCTATATTATCTTCTGAATTATTATTTTTTTGTTAATATTTTATTTTTGAGAGAGAGAGTGGGGGAGGGGCAGAGAGAGAGGGAGACACAGAATCTGAAGCAGGCTCCAGGCTCTGAGCTATATTTTCTTCTAAAAGATTGAGTGTTTACCTTTTACGTTTAGATGTACAATCTATATGGAATTGATTTTTGCACAGGATGTGAGGTAGGGATTCTTTCCCCCGTGAATAGGGCCAGTTGGCCGTGCACCATGGAGACTCTGGAGCCTGACTGTCTGGGATGGTATCCTGGGCGTCTTTGGGAAATGTGTTAGCATCTCTGTGCCTCCGTTTCCTCATTTTATTTATTTATGTATTTATGTATTTATTTTTTATTTTTTTAACAGTTATTTATTTTTGAGAGACGTAGAGACAGAGTGCGAGTAGGGGAGGGGCAGAGAGGGAGGGAGAAACAGAATCCGAAGCAGGCCCCGGGCTCCGAGCCATCAGCACAGATCCCGATGCGGGGCTCGAACCCATGAACCCTGAGATCATGACCTGAGCCGAAGTTGGCCGCTTAACCGACTGAGCCACCCAGGCGCCCCTGTTTCCGCATTTTAAACCTGAGAATTGTAGTCTTCTCTACTTCTGCCCAGAGATAGTCTGAGGGCTAAGTGAGCCATTACAAGATTCCTGCCAATGATACCTAGCTCGCGGTAAGTTCTCAACGAGCCTTAGCAACTCTGGTGATTGTTTCTGACAGTTGTGAACTTTTTCCCTCCTGAGAATTTTCAGCCCAGAGGAAGAAAAAACATTTCTTCCTGTGGCTCCTGGTCCTGGTGCATTCGAGTTGGTCTAACGGAGTCCCGTGGACTGAGCGGCTTCTAAACCACAGACATTTGGTCCTCACAACTCCGGAGGCTGGAAGTCCCACATCGAAGTGCCGGCAGATTTGGTTGGTGTCTGGGGAAGACCACTTCCTTGGTGCCTTCTCGTTATGTCCTTACATGCTGGGAGGGAGAGAGAGCGCTCTGAAGTCTGTTTTATAAGGACACTAATTCGTTCACGAGGGCTCCACCCAAATCAGCTCCTGATACCATCACACTGGGGGTTAGGTTTCAACATAGGAATCTGGGAGGGGGACATGAATATTCAACCCGTAGCGCTCTCCAGCACAGTGTCTAGAGTGAGAATGGTGATGGGGAAGAAAGGAGACTTTCTGGAGATATTTCTTCATCAAGGTCAGGGCACATTGGTGCTGGTTTGGATGGAGTAGGGGAGGAGAAGGAAGGGTAATGGCGCAGTCCATAGTTTAGGGTTTTTTTAATGTTTATTTTTGAGAGAGAGAGAGAGTGAGTGAGCGCGAGCAGGGCAGGGGCAGGGAGAGAGACGGGGACGGAGGAGCTGAAGCAGGCTCCACGCTGACAGCAGTGAGCCTCACGTGGGGCTCGGATCCATGAACTGTGAGATGGTGACCTGAGCCGAAGTTGGCCGCTCAACCGACTGAGCCGCACAGATGCCCCTCAGTGACTTTTTATTTTATTTATTTTATTTATTTTAGTAAATGTGCAGAACTGTGCTCACGCCACCCCGACCCAGTTTTAGGACCTTTCCCTCACCCCTAAAAGATCCCTCATGCCGGCCGTCCCCACTCCCGCCCCCAGGTGCAGACAGCCACTAATCTAATTCCCACCTGTCCATTTGCCTTTTCTGGGCAGTTTTGTGTAGAGGGAGCCAAACGAATCGTGCCTTTTTGTATCTGGTTTCTTTCATTTAGCAATAGTTTTATTTATTTATTTATTTATTTATTTAAGAGAGAGAGTGCACTCGTGAGCGGGGGAGGGGCAGAGGGAGAGAGAGAATCTCGAGCAGCCTCCACGCTCAGCACGGCGCCCGACGCCAGGAAGCTCAGCCTCACGACCGTTGAGATCACGACCTGAACTGAAATCAGGATCAGACCCTTAACTGGCTGAGCCCCCCAGGCACCCCAGCATGTTGTGGTGTGTATCTGTGGCTTCTTCCTTTCTATTGCTGACTACCTTTCCCGCGTCCGGATGTCCCACAATTTGTTTATCCATCGCTAGCTGACGGGCGTTTGGATGGCTTCCTTCACAATGGAAAATGCTCGCATGAATATTCACATCCGAGTCTTTCCATGCACGTACGCCCTTATTTCTCTTGGGCAGATGGAATTGTTGGGGCTTACGGGAAGCTTCTGTTTAACGTGTTAAGAAAGTGCTGCATCGTTTCTCAAAGTCGTCACAACATTCTGTATTCCCACTAGCAACAGGTCTCCATTTCTCCACATCATCACCGCCACTGCCTGTCTTTCTGGTTGGGTTTGTTCTGGTGGGTGTCATGTGCTGGTAGTTCTGTGAAAGACAAATGGCAATGTCCCAGAGGCCGATGGGCACAGGGGTCTGAACTCCAGTTGGAGATCCGGGCTGTAGACATACCTTTGGGAGCCTCAGCTGAGGTTCCTTTAGTCAGTCCATCAACAACACTTTTTTGAGCACCTGCTAAATGTGCCAAGCACTCGCCTAAGCCCTGGGGTTTCGCTGTGAAAAATACAGGCACGTAGGTACCCCTCGTGAGGTTGAAAGTCTTATGGATGAGACAGGTCATGACAAATGAAAGTAACGTCCCATTGTGACCAATGTCGTTCAAAAGAAAACAGAGCAGAGTAAGGGACAGAGAGCGGTGTGGGCTCTTTTTGTCAATGAGGTGGCCACGGAAGGTCTTTTCAGAGTGGCCCTGTCACTCACTCAGAGTTCAGTTAGGTGTTTCAAAAACAGGAAATTTAATACAGGGAATTGGTTAAGTGTAAGATGGAAGAGTTGAGAAGTCAAACCGGTGGGATGATCAGGGAATCCAGCAATAAAACACAGCACAAAGCTGCTTGAGGGACCTGATACATGGGTGTCGTGGTGGGGGAGGGGCTCCTGTGTGTGGTGGGACCATGGAGGGGGAGTAGCCACTGTCGGAACACACCACAACCCCAAGCAGAAAGAGAGGGGAGAAATGCCCTGGCCTCTCCCTTCCTCCCTACCTGCCAGTCTCCTTTCAGTGCCTCCCATTGGATGAGCCAAACAGGAAGCCAGTGTGCAAGGGAACCTGGGAAATGTAGTTTTCTGGAGAAAGGCGGGGCATGGCTCTGACCCACAGAATAATAAAGCGGAGATGGAAATGAAGTAAAGAGGCAGCTATATGTGTATCTGTGGTGATAACATTCCGGATAGAGTAGACAACAAGCAGTGCACAGCAAGTACAAAGGTCCTGAGGTGGGAGCATGCCAGAGAGAACCAAACTTTTGCGAGTGGGTGTGATGGTCCAGGCACAGTGTACAGAATGAGAGGAGCAGGGACTCAGGACAAAACCCTGTGAAATAGAGACATTTAGGGAGAAGGCAGGAGACAGTGATGATGCAGCCAGAGAGGAGGGGGCAGAACTAGGAAATAATAAGGTGTCTCTGAAATCAAAAGAGAAAGAGGGAATGATCCATGACGGCTAACCTGTGAGAGTAACTGAGGGCTCGTGTGAGGCTGAGGGACTGGCAAATTTGAAGGCCACTGCTGCCTTCGGTGAAAGGAGTTTGGAGACATTCAGGAGGTAGGAGGTGAGGAAGTGGAGGCAGCAGATAAAGATGCGAGTGTAGACCACTCCTTGGAGCAGCTTAACAGGAAGCAGCTAGGGCAGTTTCCTACAGTACCCATGGTGAGAGAGTGACGAGTGTCGCCAAGTTCCAAATCCTCTAAGCTGGGAGCCCTTGGAGCCCAGTGGTGTTGGAGTCTGAAATCAGACAGACCTGGGTTAAAATGCTGGGCCGCCTCGAGCTGGTCCCCTCTCCTCTCTGAGCCCAGTCTCCTCACCTGCAAATAGGAATGTTGCTGTACTTTTCACGGGAGGTTGCGGCTGGTGCTCAGCCAACACGTTCACAAAGTGTTCAGCCCTCGTAAAAGGAGGCAAGGACGCATCTCATTTTTTAGAGCTTAGCATCAGTCGCGAATAATAACAATGGCGGCTACTACTTATGAAACACCATGTCCCAGACACCCTGCAAACTACTTCACAAGCACACCTTCCCCCTCCTGACCCCGCTTTCCTGCAGCTCACTCTGCTGCAGCCACACCGGCCTGTTCCTTGAACACTTGTGTTCCTGCCCCAGGGCCTTTGCGCTTGCTATTCTTGTCTGGCAGTCTTCCCTCAGGTATCCAAATGACTCCCTCCCTCACCACCTTCTTCAGGTCTCTGCCCAAATGTCCCTCCCCAACCCTCCTGACTAAAGTTTACTCTCCTAATTAGCCTGGATGCCCCTTCTTCCCCATAGCCTATGTATTTTACTTTCCCCTCTCCTCCTGTCTCTTGTCTGTCTCACCTCATGTAACATTCAGCAGCTCTGCAAAGACCAGCGTTTCTGTCTGTTGTTCACTGCCTTGCACATAGTAGATGTTCAATAAATCCTTCACTTGATTTTCAGGATACCCTAGCCCTTTACACATATTAGGTACATAGGTCCTCACCACCGCCTACATGGCAGGTGAGGAAACTGAGGCGGAGAGGTTTTTGCTGGAGGTCACAAAGGGTCAGCACCTGCCTCTCCGTGTTAAGCTCAGAAAAAAAGGGCAGTTCAAGACCCCTACCCTCTTGTTCCGCGCTTCTCCCTCGGCGAGCCCTCGGCGAGCGGCCACGGCCGGGAAAGGCCTGAGTCATCGCCGCCTCCAGACGGCGGCGGCCGCGGGCTGCGGGCGACGGCGGCGGCGGCGGCGGCGGCGGCCGGGGCGGCGGCGCGAGGTGATGCGGGGACGCCGGGAGGGGGCGTGAGTGCAGGGAAAACAGAGGAAATTAAAACCCGCCAGGCGCTCCTCGCGGCCGCCTCGCCACCCCCGCGGCCGGCTGGTGCGTGGGCGGCGGGGGGCAGCTCTGCACCCCACCCCACCGCGGAAGGGGCGGACCCCCGAGCCCCGGGGCTGGGAGGCCGGTGCAAAGCGTCAGTTCCCCGCCCCCACCCAAGTTCAAGTTGCGAGTGGAGAGCCGCCGGGGACTTGTCTGCACAAGGCTGGCTCCTCGGTCTCAGCCGCCCCGGGTTACGATGTCGCCCCTCGGTGCGGTGGGAAACCTCCCCCTGCCGGGGTGACCCCCCCCAGCCCCCCACTGCTGCACCTCCATCCCAAGCAGTCGCGTCTACTGGTTCTGGACCCGCCACTCTGGGCTTCGCTGGTCCCGAAAGCCCCGAGGGTCCCCGGAGTGGTACTGGGGAAGCCCCTTCCCCTAGCGAGAGGGGACCCTGGGCTGCCCGGTTTCACGGTCGCGCACCAGCCTCGCCCCCACGACCCCCGATGCCCGCGCCCCGGGGTCCCCGGGGTCGGTGTCCTAACCGTAGGAGGGTGGGGACTTGTGACTCCGGCCCCCTGCCAGCGGGGGTCGGCTGGTGGCGGCCGCCCTCTGAGCCCGGGGGTGTGCGGGTGGGGGGTGGATCGCGAGGGCCCGGAAAGGGGCTGTGCGCCGAGGGTGGCCCAGGAGTGCCTC
>PITB01028083.1:0-19465 GCA_004024585.1 Paradoxurus hermaphroditus
GTTTTTGAACTGAAGACACTGTGTTGACAAAGCAGCAGCTGGCCTGGAAGGGGCTAATTCAACAAACTAAAATGTCAAAAATACCGCCCAAACCCTCAAATGCTAAAACATATCAAGTGTCAAAAAATGTACAGGGCTCTTAGAGGTGAGGCCGACTAGAGGAAGAGGAGCACGTCAGGAAAAAGCCAACCTTCACATACAGGGTTCAGTTTAGTTCAGTTCTATTTTGCACGCACCCTTGGAGGGATCTTGCTAGGCATCGGGAATGCAAAGCCAAACGAGATATAATTCTGCCCTTAAAAAGTTTCCCTCTGGAGCGAGCATCAGCAAACGGCTGCCCGCAGGGCCAAATGGCCTGTTTTTGTACTCCCAGCGAACCAAAAATAGGTTTTACATTTTTAAAAGGCGGTTAAAAAAAAAAACACCCGACCACTAAGAATAATCAAATACAAAAGATAAAATAGAAAAGAGTAAGCAAAACCGCATGTGGTCTTCAGAGTCTAAAATATTTACGTCTGCCCTTTTAGGGGACAAGTTTGCCCACCTCTGTTCCACGGGGAAGCGAGATCGCTGCGCGTGAATTACAATCAAAGTGACAAGGGCCAGGATGGGGTAAACGTGTGGTTTAGGAGGTTAGAGAGACAGCCAACCCCGAGCTGAGAAATCAGCGGCGACTTCTCGGAGGTAGTGGAAACTCACCTGGGATGTACAGAATGGGTTGGAATGAAAGATGGGGGACAGAAATGGGGGATATTCAAGGCAGAAGGGACAGCCCAGTCTAGGTACGGAGAGGAGTTGCGTGTGACAGGAGCACGGATGGAAAATGAGGAGTCAGAAGACAGAAGGCTAAGTACTGAGGTAGGAAGTGCAGTGTCATCTCCTTCCCCACGTAGGGACTCGATCTACCGTGTCTCCGCTCTGTTCTTTGAGGGCTCCGGCCCACCTGAGAATCTGGGAGTGATCAAGGGACATCGCTTGCCATGACTTCAAGGGACAGCATGGAAGACAGCATAAAGCTGACTTAGGACCGTGGGTCTGATTTAGGCATAGAGTGTCCTTCAGTCTGGGACAGGTACTGGGAGCTTGGAGAACTTTCCGTCTGTTTCTATACTACCACCACCCAGGCTGCACGGCTGCCAAACCCCTGAGTCATCACAAATTTGTTTCCCATTCCCTCCCGAACTTAAAACCTCAACCATCCTCTCTTCCCTCAGCCTCTTCCTGGGAACTCAGAAACCTCTCCTTTTTAACTCCTCAAAAGACAAAGATCTGTTAAAACCCTCTTTTCTGGACAGAGGAGCTCCCCATTACGTTGTCTATCCTCAGCCCAAAGACCCTTTGGCTTAGAGGTGCCATTGGAAATACTAAAAGGTGAACACATTTGGAAGATTTATACAAATTCCCTTTCCATGATGACCTATTTTGGTGTCCAAAAAAGTACAACTTAGTTTTCTAGAATTCCACTGGACATGGGACTCCCAGCCCCGTCTGCCAATTGATGGTGGAAATTTCGAAGGAAATGAATGGACTTTTGGAATTGGATGAGGTCAGCCTATGAATTAACCTCGGTCCGTTCCGTATTTCACGTGCTCTGTTGAGATTCCTCTCCCTCCGCTTTTTCTGGGGGCCACGATCTAAGTTCTGAGGGTTTTCTTGGCGTGACCAGAGAGACGGGCTCATGGCCATCGGCATTCACCTGTGGGCCTTGGCTGAGATGTACCACCCTCGTTAGTCTTTGGTTGTCACTACCTACTCTTGTGCCTCTGTGACTGAAACATCACGCCCACCTCCCCAACAACACCCTGAAGGTCACTTTCTTCTTGATCACCAAGGCCTGCCCTCAGCGGGTTCTGAGCCGCCTCTAGGAACACAAAATGTTTAATGTTCTCTAAGGTCTTATAGGAATGTCTCAGGCCTATTCTGCTTAGAGACATCTGATGACCACTGCTTTTTTCTTTTGTAAGTGAGCTAAAATTTATGTAACATTAATGCCACCGTAACCATTTAGAAGTGTCTGTTTCGGTGGCATTTAGTTCATTAGCGAGGTTTTGCAATCCTCCCGTCTGTCTAGCGCGGAGACGTTTTCACCCCCACGAAAGGAACCCTGTGCCCTTTAAGCAATCACTTCCCATTCCACCCTTGCCCCAGCTCCCCGTCTTCATTCTGTCTCTGTGAACTTACCTTCTCTGCATGTTTCATATAAAGGAAACCACGCATGTGAGGTTTTGTGTGTGTCGTTGACTCTGCATAAGGTTTTAGGTTCACACGTTGCAGCATGTCTCAGTAATTTATCCCTTCTCAGGAATGAATAATAAGTGATCATATGGATATACCCTATTTTGTTTGACTGGCGTTTGGGCTGTTTCCTCTTTTTGGCTATTGTGAATTGTGTTGCTATAAACACACACGTACACGTATCTGTTTGAGCATCAGTTTCCCATTCTTTTGGGTGCGCATCAGGAGAGGAATCGCTCAGTTGTATGGTAATTCTGTCTTTAAATTTTTGAAGAATTGCTCAGCTGTTTTGCACAGTGGCTGTACCATTTTCTATTCCGCCACGGCTTTCTCAGTCTTCAAGACCCCATGGTGTAGAAGACTACTCTTCTAATCTGCTGCCTTCTTGAGCGGGATCAGGAATTGAGACGCAAACACCTTCTGTTTCGTGAATCCCACAGGTCCATTGTCCATTGCTCTCAGCACCCAGAAGCTCAATAATGGACAGGAGGAGCAGAACACACCGCATGGGGACACACCAGAATTTGCAGGCTAGTCTTATTCTTTGCAGTTATATTCACATCATCTGGCTAAACTTTTGTTTGGGGTCATTAGATCATACATGGCGCTTTCTTCCCTTCTCTGTTCTTTATGATATAAACTTCATGCTGCAGGTATCCCAGTTGGAGCCTTATTCTTTCGGCACTCAAAAACTTCCCTCCAAACAAAACCAAACAACAACAAACGAAAAGCCCAAATTGTGTAAGGAAGAGCTTTCATTTTCAAGACTTTATCTTGCCTATCATTGTCAAGAATATATTGCAATTTCAGGGGCTCCTGGGTGGCTCAGTCGGTTAAGCGTCCAACTTGGGCTCAGGTCATGATCTCAAGGTTTGTGGGTTGGAGCCCCGTGTTGGGCTCTGTGCTGACAGCTCAGAGCCTGGAGCCTGCTTTGGATTCTGTGTCTCCCTCTCTCTTTATCCCTCCTCCCACTCTCACTCTGTCTTTCTCTCAAAAATAAATAAATGATAAAAACATTAAAAAAAAAAGAGTAGCAGATTTCTACTGCTGGGATTGGATTAGAACCAATCCTTCTCCTGTGGACAACTAAAAAAGCTCGACAAAATTGAAGAGGAAATTCTGCTTGAAATCAGCGGAGAGATGACAAGGGGGTGAGTAATTATCGAGCCAGGATTAGAGTCCGGTGAACTTGGAATTGGAAGCACTTTTCACCTGAGGTTGTTTGTTGATTCCCGAGGAAGCAGCTAAGAGGCTCAGATGCTGATCAGTGACTTTGACAGCCTTGTGGGCTAAGGGGACAGGAACTGGTACTCCAGACCTGCTGAGGCAGAGCGCGTTACCGAATGAATCCCTTCATTTGGTTTGGATGCCAAATGGCTTTGTCCATAGAGAAGGCATGAGCCAGAAATTGACAAGCTGTCCCAAGGACCTCACCACAACTTTGAGGCATCTCAGTCCTTGAGATGACACTAGAGTAATTTGAGATTGGTAGCCCTCCCTGTCAGCTGACAGACATAGCTCTTCAGAAGACAACATCTTCCAAAGTCTCACATGATTTCTACAAACTATTTTGCAAATACAATATCCAGTATGCCCATACATGCACCCACACACAGAACCACAAGGAAAACAAGATGGTTATTGTATTGTCTACTGATGAAGAGTGTATTTACAATATATCATATTGTATTATATGTTAAGTATATTGAGTTATTGTATTATATATTGAGTATATTATATATTGAGTTTAGTAAGAGTATATTTACAATATATAATATTGTAAACATATATAGTATTACATATTATAACATCTAATATCACATTATATTGTATATATACAATTATATACACATATATAGTGTGTATATATATATAATGTACATACTATATATATAATGTATATAAGTATGTAAGCTAGATAAAATGTAAACCAGATCTTCCCATGCTTAAGGTCACATACACAGCAACCAAACAAAAAACCCCTTAAATTTTTGACTGTGATCGCATCTAAGTATTAAATTAATTTTGGGGATAATTGACATATTTGACATATTTATATGTTTTCCAATCCATGAACATAGTATAGCCACCATTTATTTCAGTAATGTTACATATAGCATTATCAAGAAGAAATAAAATGTCGACCACAAATGCAACTCACATATTTATCTTAATTTCTTAGTAGCCATCCATATTTTTAAAAAAAGAAAAAAATTGTGAAATTAATTTTAATAATATATTTTGTTTAACCTGATAAGCCCAAATTAAAGGTTCAACATGCAACTAGCATTTAAAATTATTAAAGAGATAGTTTATATTATGTTTTACATATGAAATCTTCAAAATTCTGTGTGTATTTTGCATTTATAGCACCCCTGAGTTTGAACTAGCCACATTTCAATGCTCAATAGTGGCTACTGATACTGTATTGGGCAGCGTGGTTCTATAGCTTTCAGTGTAGGGAAAAATTACATGTATTTGTAGATCAACTTCACGATGTTTGACTTTTTTTGACACAATTGTAAATTGTATCTGATTTTTCATTTTTTTCTCATTTGTTAATGATGTATAAAAATATAGATTTTTGCATGTTGGCCTTGTATCTAGTCACTAGCTAAATATACTTATTAATTCCCATAAGTAGTTTGGAGATGATTTCTTGTATAATAAGCACTTTAATATGACAATTAAACTTTCTTTTTCTGTAAACATGTTTCCCATGTATATGACATAGACTGAGGATGCCCTTTTTCATTGGGTAAGTAGCTATGTTCTCAGGGATTCTAGTGTGAAAATGGCTCAGAATTGTTTCTTAAAAAGCACTTCTTTCTGGATTAGGTTGTACCCTTAAAAAGGTGGAAAATGTTAACTCTGTATTTTCCAACTGGATGGTCATGGATTTTGTTTTCTCTTGCACAGGAAATCTTTTTATCTATGATTTCACCCTCATTTTGAAGTTGAAGGCAAATTTCCATTGAACGATTTAGGGAAGCCATACAAAATAAAATAGTATTGACCATGAACATTAATTTCATGAACCCACAGTCTTTCACCAAGGCACACTCTTTTGAACAGCTTTTTCAACCATAGCGCAGAAGTGAGATAAGCAAGCCCAAGTCTTGCCTCAGAAAGTCATATCCTTTGCACCTCATGATGAAAGTTGTCTCATTAATTTCAGTATCATTGGACAGAAAGGCACTGTGCATAAGTTAGCTTTTCAGATAATTAAGGATTGCTACTCTGGACGCACTTTAAAAAAAAAACACCCAATATTATAAAATATTTTTAAACACGTTACATAATTTTAGAAGGTCTTTGAGAGACCATATTAAACTTCATGTGACCTTTTATTGATGACTCATGTCACTCTTGTGAATTACAGTAATTGTTCTGTGTTGTAAATCAGGTTCGCTCTCGGGGAAAATTGGAATATATAAGCCTGTTTATTCTTTTGTTAAGTTAATCCAGACTGCTGTAATTTTTAAATTCTAGTTTCCAGATTGTTTTTCTTAAATCCGATTTCCTTCCTTGTTTTCAACTGTTCAAACCACATCTTCTTCCTTCCGGTAACTCTCCATCCCCGAACCTTCAACAATACTCTATGAATCAAGAAAGAACGTGAAGGTAGGAAGTCAATAGTAGAGATAAAGTAGAGATCTAGGAGTGGTGCTTTTCTAAATTCTAGCTTTCCTTTCAGACCTGGAAAATGAAGTAGTTAAAGCAAAAAGTAGGTTTGATGGGATGCAAATGAGGCATAAATCGAGCCTACGATCGGGCTTCACAAGAGCTATAAAGACAAGCCAAAGAGCTTTCTCTCCAGGATTCTGAGGCAGCTACTTGGGATCTACAGACAGTTGAGGCTGTTAGACACCCTATCATCTAAATGATGAGCCGTCACTCTGCTTCTAAGATGATCGGCCACATTGTGGTACCAACCCTATAGCTAAAACGCAATTAAGTAATTGATCCACGTGGGACGGAAGAGGTAGAACTTGATTCCCTCAGCACGACACTTAGAAGCAAAAGTTACTGCCTTGCCGATTCCTCCGATTCCCTTGGATGCATCATTTCACTTCTCTGTTGCACAGACGGTGTTTGCTCAACGGATAACCCTTGGAAGGCTTTACAGATGCTTGCCCTAGTCTTTCCATCTCTCGCTCTTTCCCGCTTTCAAAGAAATATGCCCTTATGTGTTTGTTCTCAGAGAAGGAATGGAAGAAAAGTAAGCAGAAAAAATAGGAAATCCTCTCTCAGTGAAAGGGTTTCAAAGCATACATGTCGTTAAAGGGATAAAAAGGATTTAAAAAAAATTTTTAATGTTTATTTATTTTTGAGAGAGAGAAACAGAGAGTGAGTCGGGGCGGGTCAGAGAGAGAGAGGGAGACACAGAATCCGAAGCAGGCTCCAGGCTCTGAGCTGTCAGCACAGAGCCCGACATGGAGCTCGAACCCATGAACTATGAGCTCATGACCTGAGCCAAAGTCAGACGCTTAACCGACTGAGCCACCCAGGTGCCCCTAGAAAGGATTTTTAATAAGACAAAATAGTTAGTAGAAAAACTCATAGTCTTTCCTGTTTCTGTGTTTCTTTTCCCCCTTTCGGGTTAGAAAGTGAAGCCCTGGACTGTGGTGAGGCTTGAGGGTAGGGCATTGGGAGCGTCCCATCAGGAGGATACAGGGAATTCCCAGTGAACGGATGTAGTATAACATGAAATAGGTTTGCAGGAACAAGAGCAGAGCAGGAGAGCTGTGGGGAGGCATCCAGATCCCAGAGGAGAAGGGAGGGCAAGGTGCACCTCACTGCATTTGGGGAAAGCAGCCTCACCGTATTTTTCCATGCCCCCGGGGTGCCTGAGATCAAAGCAAACCCTACCCACCCTCAGCTGCCACCGAGGCACCAGCGAGAGCCACTGGAGGTAAAGAGCCAGGAACAACTGTGCCCCCTGACATCCCCGTGATCGACATCAGAGACGGAGCTGCATCTGAGACACCACTACGCCAAGACAGCAAACCTTAACTCACGTAATCCTCATACAAGCCCAGAAAATGGATATTGTTTTCGTTACGTCTCTTTTACAGAGAAGAAAACTACAGCGCAGGGAAATGAAATTACTGATGGAGCCTGGATGGGATCCCACATCTACCTGCAATCAGAGACTATAGTCCAAAGCGAAGTGCCTTAGACATTTGACTTTTGATCCTAAACCCCCTGTATAGGAACAAGTTAATGGAATTTGTAGCTTCCTCGGTACATAGAGCAAAAATACTAATTATCTGCACAATTGAAGAAACTCACGTTAAGTATCTTTCTTGAAAGACTCATCCCTTGCTTTCAGCTTATTATTAGGCAGAACCGTATGATAACCTTGGGCTTATGGTTTCTGAATTATTGCTCTCTCTGCTAATAGATTCCTGCTCTGTAAAATCGTAAGTGGAATCTTTCAGCCCATAGAGTTGTAAACAGCTGCCAAACCCTTTTAATTACGTAACACCACTAACTGGCTGGTGTCCCTCAACAGAAGCGCTTGTGAGTTAATCAGAAATAGAAACGACTGTGAGTCATGTAGAAACCGAACACAACAGTGACTTAAAGGAGATAGAAATTTCGTCCTCTTTCAAAAAGAAGAGCCCAGAGGTACATTAGCCAGGAATGGCAGGGCAGTTCTGGGTCACGGAGTCCTCGGAGACACGCACTGCTTTCTGCTCTCCGCTCAGCCAGCCATTCCTGGGGCGTAGCTTCATCTCATGGTGCAAAACAGCACGTGTATCCCAGGCCACAGGTAGATGGAGAAAAGGGGGGGCAGAGGGGCTAACCAATCGTCTCTTAAAGAAGGCTTTCCAATATGGCCGAATGGCACTTGGCTTTTCATCCCATTGGTCACCAATTGGCCACATGGACACACCGCATTGTAAGCTAAGCTGGGAGATATACTCTCCGGGGAGCTAGGAATTCTGTCGTTATGAGGAAAGAAGGAGAGAGGAAGGAAGAAAGGAAGGAAAAAAGTGGAATCTCAGGGACAACACGCTGCTCTGTATGCACGCATTTCACCGCAAGACCTGAGCCCCGACTCCGTGAGTTTGCTCCCCAAAGCAGCTGGGAAATTCTAGCCTCAATCGTCAAACGGAATGCACAGAGCTACTGAGTCCACAGCCGATCACCGCGCCTGCATCTGTCTTAGATAGCATTACTTAATCATATATTAGGAAACAAGATATAAGGACTAGACTGTGTTGCTGAAGAACGTAAGTGTATATACACACATATACACAGTTATGTGTACGCACACATATACACATGCTTATATCATATATTCATATAATATCTATACATTATATATAACTTTATATATAACACATATATAACGTTATATATAATATAGAGGCAAATGTCTATAGAGACAAATGTCTATATCTATATATTATATAACTATATAAATATTTACATATTAAAATTTTGACATCGTTAAATATATAACACAATATAGAGGTACATAAAACATAAACGTAGGGTTCAATGAATTATCATAAAATCGATACCCATGTACCCATCCCCTAGGTCAAGAAATAGAACGGTGCCAATCCCTAGGAGATCCTACATGCCTTCTGTCTCATCAAACCCCTGTCCTCCTTAAAGGGAGTCACGAGGGGCGCCTGGGGGGCTCAGTCGGTTGAGCATCCGACTTCAGCTCAGGTCATGATTTCACAGTTCGTGGGTTCGAGCCCCGTGTCAGGCTCTGTGCTGACAGCTCAAAGCCTGGAGACTATTTCAGATTCTCTCTCCCACTCTCTCTGCCCCTCCTCGCTCACACTCTGTCTCTCTCTCTTTCTCTCAAAACTAAACATTAAAAAGAAAAAAAGAGAGAGAGTCACGAATCTGACTCTTCCGATAATCAATACACTTTATGTTTTGACATAGAAGACCTGAATGCTCATCCTGGTTGTGCCTCTAACTTGTGTGATCTTCAGCCAACCACTGACTCTTCCGTGTGTGTATATACGTATTGGTAGTTCTCATTTTGTATAATAAACATTGAATATGTTTGTGTGAGTGTGCGGATGCATGTGTGTGTGTGTGTGTGATGAAAATCTCCAACGACATGGTGTTTAAGATTATTTCTAGCTTTTTTTTCATCTTTATTTTTGAGAGAAAGAGAGACAGAGCATGAGTGAGGGAGGAGCAGAGGGAGAGGGGAGACAGAATCCAAAGCAGGCTCCAGGCTCTGAGCTGTCAGCACAGAGCCCAACGCGGGGCTCGAACTCACAAACCGAGAGATCATGACCTGAGCCCAAGTTGGATGCTTAACCGACTGAGCCCCCCAGGTGCCTGAGACTATTTCTAGCTGTTAAAGTTTGCCTTCTGTATATGGATCAATAATTGCATGATTTTTGTTTGTCTTGTTTTTTAATCCTTACATGTGCTTCCTGATAACTTTGGCATCTTAAAACACACACACACACACACACACACACACACACACCAAAAACCACTTCAAGTAATAACTAAAATTGGTGCATTCTCATCAGAAATAAGGCTTAGTTCATTTCTACATAAAGTAATAAACCTCACTTAATAATGTCACTTTTTTTTAAATATTTATTTATTTTTGAGAGAGAGACAGAGACAGAGACAGAGCATAAGCAGGGGAAGGGCAGAGAGAGAGAGATACAGAATCTGAAGCAGGCTCCAGGCTCTGAGCTGTCAGCACAGAGCCCGACGTGGGGCTCGAACTCACGGACTGTGAGATCATGACCTAAGCTGAAGTGGGACACTCAACTGACTGAGCCACCCAGGCACCCCAATAATATCACTCTTAACTGATGGATTTTTTATGCTCAGGGCTTCAGAAAGAGATCATCCGACTTCTAAGTTTTTGTGTGTTGTAGTATTTTTTTGTTTCTTTGTTTTCTGTTTGTTGGGTTGGTTTTTATTTTTATTTTTTGGATCTGCTACCTTAATTAAATTCCTGGTGTCAAAGCGCCATTAAACTGGCCAGGCATGAAAGATAACCTGGTTTGCTGCACTAGATAATTAAATCGTGTCAAGAGAAGGATCGGCTCAATGAAGTAGTATCAATGCTTTTTATGTCTTACCCTGAAGAAACTCACTTTAATTGTTGCCTTTCCAGAAGAACTTGGAATTTTCAACTTTCTTCAGAGAAGTTTTCTGATTTCAAAAACCGGAGTATAAGAGCAATTAGGGAAGAGAGAGGGGGGAAAGGGTTCAGGAAGAGGGGAGAAGGGAGGGGAAAAAAAGAGAGATGGAGATTAACAGAGCAAACACAGAGGGGAGGAAGAGAGGGGTGGGAAGAGGGTTTCATATACTCTGAACCGAAGCCATTAGTGTTAGCACTCACACCCCTCAGCGCTCACCTCCCGCAACAGAGAGCTGGGTCAATGGCCCCTTTTATCACCGTCCTGTGAATTGCTAGTTGATAGTTATTCCCTGAGAAGTCTTTCTAAACCTGCTCCTTGCTATGGAGTCGCCGCACGGTTGGCTTTCCCTTGTACACATCCAATTACGAATGCCCGTAAAAATGAGGCAGAGAAGAATAAACCACAGTTTTGGTACCGGGATGATTGCACCCACAATCCATCCAAAGAGCAACGTCCAGCAGGGGAGGGAGGCCTGCGGCTCCGCAGTCGCCCCTTATGTGAACATCTCGCCCCCGTGAGTGTGAGCCTCGTGTGTGAAGGTGTCAACGTCCACGCGTCGCATCGTCGTCTGTTAATGGCTCTTTCCTGAAGAAAATGACGGTCTGTTCCAGGCCCGGAGGAAGAAACTAGCTGTGCCGGGTTCACCGTGACTCCGTGCTGGGTGCCACCACGCGCCTTCCTATGAACTTGTCCAGGACGATTTGCCGATGGACTTGCTTTAGGTCCTAATTCCTGTTTAACGCGCGACGCCACGGTTTTGTTGAAATGAACACGTTAGTGTCTCCGGAATGTTGAAACTTCATGAAAAAAGGAACGACTGAGAATTATAAAATTTAACATTTGGGATGGATCTTAGGGGTCGGTTGCAGCTATGTCTGTCTCACCGAGCAGGCCATTCTGTAACACCTTCATTAGACGGCCAGCCAGCCTTGCAGCAACTCTCCCCCCCGCCCCCCGGGTACACAGCAAGCCTCTTGCTGCGATGGCTGACCCCCACTGAGACTGCGCCCTCTTCTTTATGACGATCCCTTGTTTCCTTGCCTTAAATTTCTTGTTTCTAATTTAAACAGAATCCGTCATCGTACCAACAATTAGGGGATCGTTGTTTTCAGACTGGTCTTTTGCCTGTTCAGACCCCTCGGATTTCCCAAAGATCTTCAAGAGCGACAAATTCAAGTAAATGAATTATCCGCGTACGATATGAACAATGGAGGATAATATGGGGCCATCGGTTCCTATAAGACACTTCTGTTTCTCCTCACGCAGTATCTTTTTTTCCTACTTTCAGCCCCCCAGCTGAAACCGAACTGATCTCATCACTCTTCGTATCGTCATACAGATTCACCTTTTCTGAAATATCGTCTGAATGAAATCATACTGCATTTAGTGTCTTGAGTTGATTTCTTTCACTTCGCATAGCTCTAAGTCGAGATTCTTCCAATCGATCAGCATTTCCTTCTTTTTGATTTCTGAGTAGTATTCCATTGTATGGATATACCACAGTGCCTGTTCACCCGTTCATCGGTTGATAGATACTAGCTTGTTTTCAGTTTGGGACAATTATGAATGAAGCTGCTATAAACATTTGCATACAGGATTTGGGTTTAACAACAGTTTTTATTTTTCTTAAGGGAATACCTAGAATTCCCTTATATGAGCGGCTGGCTCATATAGCAGGCGCATGTTGAGATGTATAAGAAACAGCCTGTTTGCCAAAGTGGCTTTACCATTTTGTTTTCCCACTGGTCCAGAGAATTTTCTTTGCATCTTCTTTCCCTCCAACCGGGCAGAAATTCAATTTAATAACCGCTTATTGGAAGCTTTTCTAGGATCAGCAGTTGTGTGTCCCTTTGGGGACACTGCATTATTCAAGAGTAGCCAGAACTTTGCTCTGAGCTTTCATACAAAGAACAGCAGGGAGTGTTTAAAAAGTCATTTTTTTTTTTTTAGTCCTTGAGCCTTTGGTTTTTAAAATAAAACTCTCAGTAAAGATTTATATTATGGCTTGTGGCATACTTTACCTTTTTCACTTCATTACATCTTCCTGTAGGTACAGGAGTGACAGTGGTCAAGGTTAAGGGTTCTATGGGACCTTGGTGCCAGAGATTATGGTGTATAATTTGACAAACAATGATCCCAGAGGGGTTTCCATCCTACTGGTAGTATCTTTTTTACTCTGTTACTGAAGTTACATCTTTGTTATCTCTCATCCATATTTTTGCATATTTGGGGGACGCTTTTATATTACATTCTTGCTCTTGGAAACCTCTGTCGCAGTGTTGTTGTAAGATGGACCTAGGGTACCCTCCCTGCCTCCGGGTGGGTGTCTTCTCCCCTAGAGCAGGAAAAATAACAAAAACAACAAAACCGAATACGATTTCTAAAAGTGCACTGTGTTCCATGCTGAGTGCCTTTCGTGCATGTATTTTATTATTTTTGTAATTTTTTAGTGTTTATTTATTTTTGAGAGAGAGACAGACAGACAGAGCATGAGCAGGAAAGGGGCAGAGAGAACAGGAGATACAGAATCCGAAGCAGGCTCCGGGTCTGAGCTGTCAGCACAGAGCCCGATGTGGGGCTCGAATGCACAAACAGTGAGATCATGACCTGAGCCGAGGTCGGACACTTAACCGACTGAGCCACCCGGGCGTCTCTGCATGTATTTTATTTAATATAACATTCCCTTAAAACAAATACTTTGCCCACGTTTTGCAGAAAGAGCAACGGAGAATTAGAGAAAAGAAGTAACTTTCCCCAAACCGCTCAACTTTCCAAGGGCATAAATAGAATCCATGCCTACATCTTTCTGATGATGACTCAAGTTTTTGATCACAAACCTGTTATTCCTCACCCCTCTCCTCTGATGCTTTAAAGCCAAGGAGAGCTTCCTTGGGCAAGGAGGCACGAAACTACTCAGCCCGCTGAAGAAGCAAGCTACAGCCGGTGTCCCAGTTGGCTTCTGCTGTATAGCCACCGACCGCAAGATCCTTCGAGGCTGGGATTCACGAGAGGTAAACTGGGCAGTTTGCCCCTGTGTCTGAGGTTCATCTAACTGGTTATCTGATCCGGTCTGGCCTTTGCCAGGGCAGCTGGGTGACTTGGCCCTGCTTCATGCCCGGCTTCTGTCTTCTTCCAACAAGCTAGGTTGGGCGTGTTCTCAGGGTGCTGGCGGGGGCAAGAGAGAACCAGCCCCGGTGTATGAACTTCTAGAACTCTGCTTATGTCAATCTCCTCACTCCCCATTGGGCAAAACAGCCAGATGGCAGAGTTCAGTGTCAAGGGACAAGGCCAGTCACCCACAGTGCCTACCCCACGCTATCGTAATCATGGGAGAGCATGGTCATAACCGCGTGGTGCTGGGATAGTCTCCCACCTGCCGCTGTCCAGGGTCACACACCAGTCATTTCTGCTTAGCTATTGCAAGAGTTCTCTCAAGATCTCCCTCCATACGTCTCATTCTATGGAATTATTAAGGGGCAGAGAGAACAGGAGATACAGAATCCGAAGCAGGCTCCGGGTCTGAGCTGTCAGCACAGAGCCCGATGTGGGGCTCAAACGCCCCTTAATATCCAGTGGTCCCCACCCCTCTCTGCAGGTAAAGAATGGCATAATCTACTTATTGTCGAATTCCCCAGCCTGCATACTGCAAAAATCTCTCCTCAAAGCATAAAGTTAAAATTTTAATCCCTGAAATAGAATTGCATGCTGCTGAATTTCAAATGCCCTTCCCTCTTTGTGAATTTTCTCACCTTGTCTGACTATTAGAGGTCCCGGCGGGGGAGGGGGGGCGCCTGGGTGGCTCAGTCAGTTGAGCGTCCAACTTCAGCTCAGCTCATGATCTCGCGGTCTGTGAGTTTGAGCCCCGCATCCGGCTCTGTGCTGACTGCTCAGAGCCTGGAGCCTGCTTCAGATTCTGTGTCTCCCTCTCTCTCTGTGCCTCTTCTGCTCACACTCTGCCTCTGAATAATGAATAAACCTTTAAAAAAATTTTAAAAAAAGAGGTCCAAGGTGTTCATCATGATGACTGCATGATGTCACACAGTCCCTGGCATACAGTAAGTCCACAAAGAATATGGGTTAAATGTTTATGTGAATGATTCAAGGAACACTTTCTCAAGAGGAGGGTACTGACCACGTGGGAGAAGGTACTTTCTGACCCTCGTTCTTCTTCCTTTCATTCCCTCCCATTTGCTCATCTCTGTTAAGATAGGTACTAACTGCTCAGACGCATCCTTTCTGGAAAGGTCCACGGTGCTGCTTTGCAGCAGCAGAGATGCAGCTGAAGGTGGTGTAAGCAAGGACTCTTGGCTCCTTCCCGCTCTCCATCCTCTGTCGGGGGGCAAGATTCACATTAAATCTACCTCGGGGGCTTTGAGGCTGGAAACCCGTGAGACAGCTGGAGCCCAGAGCTTCCTCCGCGAAAGTCGGGACTGGCGTTGACCCCAAACAATCCAAATCCCAGGGGCTTAGGCTGCAACAATCTGCGACGGGACTGTAATATTCCGAATGGTTCTCGCTTTGTTCTGGTTTCCATTCATCTGCCTTTCTTGACAGGTAGGGCCAAGGGCGAGAGGAAACCGGAACAGGTGGAGAGCCGGATCTGATTGGATTACCTGCCGGGCCCTCCGAAAGCCACACAAAAGAAACTCACAACTCAGCTCGGCGTCTCTCTAGGAACCGTTCTTTGAAGGCTGCTGATGGGGAGTGCTAGTGCTCCGGGAAGCACTAGGCTGCACTCAGATAATTCACGTGACAGCCTCCGTATTAGAACATAGTGTTCTTGGCACAGGTGCAAAGCGCTCGCGGAGAGCCAGAGGGAGATAGGAGTCTTTTCCCAGCCTCCCCTCTGCGCGTCGGCGTTATTTACACCCCTGCTTCCCATGTCACTGAACGGCTCTGCCACGGTTTTCTGTCCTGTGAAGGTTCGGGTCCACGATTCCCATGCCATATTTATTCCTCTCCTTTCTTTAACATTGAACTTCTTATCTTGGCCACTGAGAATTTGTGACTCTTCCTCCGATTCCGTTTGATATTTACGAGCGGACTGTCTACATCACTTAGTGACTAAGACCATTTTCTTTACTGCCTGAAAGATACAGCTATTGCTTACAAAAGAATCCTGATTATTTCAATATGATCAGAGCATCAAAACAGGTCAATCTACTCCTTCTGTTGTCTGCAATCTTGGAACACTGATTATTTCTGACATGTATTCATTCAACAGTCCGTCAGCACCCACTAATTTGCAGATCTTTATCGAGCGACTGCCCCAGGCTTGGCGCTTAAAATACGGTCCATGTCTCAGTTGTAATATTGTCCTTTCTGGTGCGACGCGGCGCCCACACGTCCCAGGCATCCTGCTGCAACTACGTGTTTTGAACAAGGACTGGGCATCTTTGTTTCGCTGCGTCTGTCTCAGTGCAGGAAACCTAGTAGACACGCAACAGAAGTTTCTAAAAAATCAATCCGAACTGCTCCCTTTCCTCACATCTCGACTAAAGACAGGATCACAGTATCAGTGATTAATCCAAGGAACTGTGCTGATTCTTGGACACCCCTTCCCCCTTTGGAATCATGACCTCCAGCCCTCTATAAAGTATTATCCTCCACGGACGCCTGGGTGGCTCGGTTGGTTAAGTGTCCGACTTCGGCTCAGGTCGTGATCTCATGGTTCCTGAGATCAAGCCCAGCATCGGGTTCTGCACTGACAGCTCAGAGCCTGGAGCCTACTTTGGATCCTCTGTCTCCCTCTCTCACTGCCCCTCTCCCGCTCACACACATGCTCTCTCTTTCTCTCAAAAATAAATAAACATAAAAAAAAAAAAAAAGAAAGGGGGCCAGAGGCAGCCTCATTGATTTGAGGGGAAAACTCTAAGAACCGAGGAAGGGAATCATACCGATACTCAAAGGAAAAGCTTTTCCAGGCAAAGCACCCCACCAGATAGAGACATTCTAGCCAGGGATTCCTCTCTGAAGAGGACCTGTGTGACAGATAATCACACTAACTACTTTTCAAGGCTGGTGCCCTTGCACCCAGAAGGGGACAGAGCCCAGACTAGAGCCCCACCCTCTGCCTTCCAGTTACGAGCCTTGTCCTGATTCCCTCCACACGCAGTGCTCCACGAACCTCAGACCTTAGTTCCTTCTGACTTCCTCCAGTAGGTCTTCCTGAAAACTCTGCTCCTTACAGCCTCTGCCCCTTTTAAAAGCAGGTTCTACATGACTGTTACTTTCTTATTCTCACATGTGTAAACTTGTCTCCCCAGATGAGCCACAAGCGACCGAGGTCGTGTGCTGCTATCCTGTGGGGGCCTCGATAGAGTTCGCCATTCAGTTAGCGTTTCTGAGGGGTCGTCACTGGACGCTTCTGAAAATTAATTCATCGGCAGCTGCTTTCAAGGCCGGGTCGCTTCGTTGTGTAAATCCATTCCAAACGGCATCTTTCGTCAAGAACGTTGCTTGTGAGGCATTCGCTCAAGTTTCTCAACTCTTGTTCTTGATCCGGGCTGTCTTTCTGATCATTGCGACGTGTTCCTGCAAAGCACCGGGAGTTTGTCTCCCTCTTTTGGTAGTCGGATGTGTGAGGACAGGTCCAGAGATTATTCGTGGTTAGTAAATACTATTTCCTGGACCAAACAACAACAACAACAACAACAACAACAACATTTGTTCAGTGTCCTGCCCCCAATAATCCCATGGGCAATAGGTTAGAAGGCATGATTTTGGAAGGCTCCATTATCCTGTATTTGTCTCAAACTCCCCAAACCCTCATCCATTAGGGAGCTTGCTCAATTGCCCCGACTCCATTTTTTCTTTTAATTAGGGCTGGCACAGAATGAACCGAATGGTTTTCCAAAGAGGAGAGCAGGAGGGACAGGAGAGAAAGGAGGATGTGTGGCCACATACAGAGTAGTGGCATGAACGCCAGGGCCCTGGCCGACATGTCGGCTTGCGGCGTGGACTATAAAATCCCTTCGCCGGCAGTGGGGAGTGAGTTCAGAATGACTAACCTTTCCCATGTGTCACTAATGAGGAGGGTTACATCAGATTCCATCCCCATTAAGTTATATTAGAGCGGCATTCCATGGTCATTAACTAAATGCGCTAGATGCTGAAGATTGTTTTTTCAAGGTTGAGTTCGAAGGTACAGCAGCAAAGGTGGCTTCTCTGGGGGTCATTAAGTGGCATCTAATGATATAAAGTTGCCTGCCATTCAGTCAGTGGATGTTTGTCAAGGAAACTGAAATTAGGAAGCGTCTTCTAGATGAAAAATATATCTAAAAGGAGCCACTCTCAACGCCCCCTTGGTTTGACTTTGATCAGCTCTCTCTGAGTGTCCACTCGAATCACACTAGCGAGCATGGCCTGTTAAGTTACCCGTGTACCTTTTGAGTTGAATAGATCAGAGTAGCAAATAATTAGTGACTCAGCATATCCGAGTATGTATTTCATACTAGACTTTTGGGAAGGTAAGGGTCCCCTCCTACAGATTAAGAATTTTTTCATTGTTCTTTATAATATTAACTTAATATCGCCTTTCTTTTTTTTAAGACAGGGAGAAGTTGAGACCCCAGGAAGTAGGGGGTCTATTAATCTGATTACCTGTCTTTTCTGCCTTTTCCAATTCCAATCTAACTCTAAATGACCTTTCTGGAGCGTGCAGCTGGACCAGAGGTGGGGCTCTTGGAGGATTTACGTAGAGGAAAGGTGTCTTCCCTGCTGCCCGTGTGTAAGGGGGGACTTGCTGTATATGAATATAGGGAGTTGGCACAGGACAGTGGCCCCACGGGACTTGAGAAGCATCGAGAGACTGGTAGAGGGAAATAATTGAAACCTTAAGTTATTTTCTAGAAAGAACTTTATCTGAGAAGCTCCATACACCTTAGAGCGGGGTGAATGGTGGCCCCCCAATAGATACATCCATGTCCAAATCCCTGGAGTCTGTGAATGTTATCTCATTTGGAAAAGCGATCATTCTCTTTATAAATTTTTTTAGTGTTTATTTTTATTTTTGAGAGAGAGAGAGATTGACAGAGTGTGAGCAGGGGTGGGGCAGAGAGAGAGGGAGACACAGATTTGGAAGCAGGCTCCAGACTCCGAGCTGTCAGCATAGAGACCGAAGTGCGTTCGAACCCGCAAACCTTAAGATCATGACCTGAGCCGAAGTCAAATGCTTAACTGACTGAGCCTCCCAGGCACCCCTGGAAAAATGGATCTTTGTAGCTGTGAGTAAGTCAAGGATCTTGAGATATACTTGTGCAAGATTGCTTGGGTGGCCCTAAATGCAAAGGCAAGGAGAGACAGAAGAGAAGACGCAGAGACACAGAGGACAAGGAAATGTGAAGGTGGAGGCAATGGTGTGGCCCACAAGCAAGAAAGCCAAGGAATTCTGACCTTTCCCCAAAGCTGGAAGGATTCTCCCCTACAACCTCTAGGGGATCTGTGACCCTGCCAACACCTTCATTTGGGACCTGTGGTCTCCAAAACTGTGAAGAATACATTTCTGTTTTAGTAAGCCACCCAGTTTGTGGAGGTCTGTGATGGCAGTCCTGGGAAAGCAATATGTATCCAATGGACAAGAACAACCCACGGGATCTGAGGCCACCGAGAAACCGTAAGGTACCGAAAGGTCACACAGTTCCTCTCTAAATGCAGACCTCCACAGCCGAGGAGACCAGGGAGCAGAGAGGGTTACCCTGGGGCCCCAGAGAGAACCAACAAGTACCAGCTGGTAAACGACCAGCCCAGTGGGGGAAGAAACTGACACGCCCCCTTTCTGGTCCCCCAAACTCCATTTCAAGATCCTTGGTGAACCGTGCCCCAAGGGGACAGAGAGCGAAGAATACGGTCTTTGACTGGATTCTCTGGAAACAGACTAAGATGGAGCGTTGCGTGCATGTTGACTGGAGAAAGCCCTGGGGAAATATATCTATGAGGAAAAGGAGATGGGAAAGGGCAGAGGGAAAAATCTGATCCTTACTGAAACCTCAGCAAATCTTATGAAAACCGAAGCTGAAATGACCCCTCAGAGTTGCCCCCAATGAAGGCAAGGGGGCCAGATCTTCCTTTTGTGACAG